>JAVCKT010021158.1:0-31040 GCA_032273925.1 Rhynchotus rufescens
AGTCAAAAAGCACTCAAGAAGCTTTCAGAAATTCAATTATTTGATGGTTAATTCCTCACATATCCACTTTCCCCATGCAAGATTTTTCTTCTGGCTTTCCTAGTTCTCAGCACCACCCTAACTCAGGTATCAAACTGGGGTTGGTACTAGTGTAGAGCAGCTAAAGCAAAGAGAAGAGCCTTCCATCTCACTAGCCGGGAGCGAAGCTTCCAGAAGTGTTTTGCTGCATTATCACTAAACCCAAAAGATCCCCTCTCCTGCTCAAACTTTTGAGACTCACTGCTGTGGAACAGACTCACAGTTGTAAAGGACAGATCCCGATTATGCTGGGGAAGGAGATGTCCAACACATTTTCGTCTCTGCAGTGCACTGAGGTCCTCAAAGGTACCCAGTGGAACCTAAAGCCAAGCATTAGGTCTTGGTTTAGTCAAGCAATTCACTGTGCACTCATGTCCCCTTCAATGCAGCTAATACAGATTCTTGAACGTCTCGCTGGACAGAGATGAAGAGAGTGCTGCACAAACGGCATGGACTTCGGTGCACTTGTGGGCTGAGGTCTTAGAACTAATCACTAATCTGTGATGTCTTCCTCCTGCACTACTGCCTGAAGAGCTACTTGGAGCTACCACCTGCCTCCCATTTTCTCTCTGGGCTGCAATACACTGCAGCCATTAAAGCTGCAGGTCACAAACGGTATAATCTGGAGCTCATGGGAGAGACATTCATCGATCAACTCGTGGAAACAGGAGTAGAGTGGGTGCTGTTATCTCTGCCTTAGGGATGAGACACAGTGTGCACAGCAAAGCCAGAGAACAAGATGGCACTTTTCCCATTTCCCAGTTTTGCTCCCTTTTTTTTCTCCTTAAATTTGTGCTTTCAGTTTTCAAGAACTTCCTTCACCAACTGCAATCCAACAATTTTCTTCATTCAGTGACTCTGTCCCAAAGCTGATTCCATGTGGTCCCTGAAAAATGATCCAAGATCTTCCATGCCAAAATTAAAGAAACATAACAGTAACCTTTCCCTTTTCCAGACATGCTGCAAGAGCTAACAGCAGCTCCAACAACAAGCAAAGCTAACAACCAAAGAAGAGTTTGGACGCAAAATTGAACTCCACTTCTCTGCACCCCAATTAGAACAGAATGGAGACCAGCATCAAAGTGGTCTCTAAACAGGACTAGGAAAAGACTGACGAGTGATGCAAGGGTAAGAAGTGAGGGAGTCAATTGTTAGAGCAAGGAGAGGTTACAGGAAAAAATGAGAGCGAGAGGCTAGCCCATTGCCCTGGAGTAATGGCTAGCCTTTAACACACGGCCTCTGCTCCTGTCAGTATTTCTTCTTGGACAGGTTATCTCAGGAATTTACGCTTTCCAATAATTACCTTTCAGAGGGCTCACACTTATCTTGCAAGAGGAATCCACCAGTAACCTGACCTGCATTGCTCATGCAATCGCCATGCACCCCCCTAACCTTTCATCTCATCCCTCAAAGCAGAAGCAAGCGGTTCTTCCCAGACTTTCAGTGCTGCATCAGCAAGGGCTGGCGAGGTTGATAAAAATAAGAGTTTTAATGCTATGCAAATATTGAGGAGCTTGAGGGCAAAAGTAGTAAAATATTACTAGCTGCTTAAAATATCTCCTGTAATAATGTTATATTAGCCAAAGCTGAAGGTTGAACTCTGGTCTTGCACCATCAAGAGAAACATTTTTATCTAAGAGCAAGTTTTATTGTATTATCATCACATATCTCAGGACCAGTCAGTATTTGCTTTTATAGTCCTTTGGAAGCAGCAGGGCCCTCTGTCTATGCTCTCTTTCATTACACTCCCTAGTCACCTTTCTTTCTCCATGTGTTTTCTTTCTCTTCCTTAAGCATCAGCATCAGAAAGAAGCTCTGCTCAAGTATGAGGTACTGTGCTCAGAGGGTCATTCCATTCCCATTCATGCTCCCATCAAGGTTGGCTTTTTGCAGAAGGGACTGCAGTACGTGCTGCACAAGCTGACTAGCACCAGTCTATTCCCAGCACTGTGGTGGGGAGAGGGAAAGGGATTCTTGTTCTCCGTTCTGGATGCGATGAGACAACTTTTCAACAAGTCATTTATCATAAGGAAATATTTCATCATGACTTTCTGAGAAAAAACTAGGCCCTATAAGAGGAATAAAAAGTCATATATTATTCAAACATCCCAACATTGCCACCAATCTAAGGAAGGACGGCCAAGGCATGTGGACAAGCAAAATCTCTAGATTTTGCCCCAAATGTGTTTGCAGCCACTTGTGACAGTGGCTTTGGTACTCAAAGGACCATCTCTTTTTTACCCATATTGACAACGCAACTCACTTGTGCCTAAGAAGACCTCACTCTGCTGTGTTGGTTTAAAGGAGTCACAGGTCGCTTTGGTCCCATGAGAACCTCTGGACCATCTCACTCAAGTTCTTGCAGTCCCATCAGAACAGGTCTGCACCACAAGAAAGAGCTTCGTGTGGGGACAGCTCAAGTGGGGAGGGCAAAAGAAAGCTGCTCTTTCCTCATTAAACTTCAATAGGTGCCCAGTCCCAGCAGCGTCGCGCGTGTCTAGATTTATGATCCCCAATTAACCCAATTCACAGCATAAAGTTTTCTTTCTGTTTTGAAGGAGGAGGAAGAGGAGAAAAACCACATTCCCAGCATATGGGACAATGAACTTCCTCAGCTATCCTCTGGGAACAAAAAGGGAAGGAAAAAAGGCCTGTTACCACACAATTTAAAATAGCCCATCTTTACTGGCTCCATTCTGTCTCAGGGGTAGATCCAAGTCTTGGCCCCCACCCATTAGGGCTGCAGAAGCAGGAAAACAGCTCCCAGGCAGTGGAAGGGAAGAGTTGCTCCATAAGTGGGATTGAGAAGGGCAGAAAGCAGAGGTACCTGCAAAGAAGGGAGAGTGTGGAAGGCTCCTACCTCTGAGGGCCACCACACACAGATGAATCATCTTGGTGAAGCTGCTCACAGAGCAGGGAGGTAAATAAATGTCTCTTCTGCCCTAGACTGGGGTTCCCTGCTGCAGTTTGCTTAGGAACCATCACAATTTGATAGCAACATAGTTGGCTCTGCTACAGGTTCAACAGAAAGGCCATATCCTTTGTCTCCAAATGCACCCCCTTCTCTTTTTTCTCCAGAAGAACCCTAAGCCATGTGTGGTAAACGTTAACACATCTCATTGTCCTCAGTGAGAGTGACAAGAGAAAAGCCCTTCAGAGGTTCTTGTTCTGGAGGATTTATACACGGGGAAAGAACAACCCTGCCTTACTGCTCATATGCCCTAGTTACACACCAGCTCATTCTCTGCATAAAGAAAATGATTAGCAGAAAGCACTATGTGATCCAGTGAAACATGGGATAGTTTCCTGGAAGTCAGAAGGAAAAAATTAATCTATTATGTAACAGTGCTCTCTCCGAGTTCTTTAAAACATCACATGCAGGTCCTGGAGGAGTTGGCTTGGGCAAAGCTTCTCCTTGTTCAACAAACAGGAATTTCAGAGCATGTGGAGCTCTTTTTATTCCTTGCAGCCAAAAAGTGAGGTGAAAAGATGGAGAGATGGGAAGCTGCTCTCTAACCAGACAATGGCTTAGGGAGAAAATACAAGCTATCGTGGTGTGATGTGACACCACACTAAGCTCACAGTTGACCATCAACGACGTCAAAGCAACAGGAGGTCCAGCCCAGCACCAGGTCACTGCACCCTGGGGATCCTCTTGCTTCCTCTGAGCCCATTTGAGAGCCAAACTTTTCAGGCTTGACTATCACTGACATATAATGTTGTCTACACATGGTCACACATCTGCACTACAAATAAATCACTGTGATGCAGATTGCTGTTTACAAGGCTGCCACCTATGACTTGGAACTGAATATTTTACTTTTCAGGAGCTTTAGGAACTTATATTTGGTTTTTGAATGCAGAGAATGCCCAATGCTCGCTTGGCATTTTCGTTACAGCAGAAATAACTTGCAAAGATATTTCAATATTTCAATATCAAATTGCAGAGTTGCAGGGTGTTCCTGTCATGAGGGCTGTTAACAGTTGAGAGAACCTCTCTCTTGCTTTCTGTGTGACTTTTTGTGCATTTGATTCAAACACACTGGTGCACTTATATAAAAGATGCACTTGTACAAATAAGTGCATGTCTCATGCTCCTTCTTTCTGTCTAATAAGACAGAAGACCAGGGGAAGGTGGGGCATAACAAGTACAAAACATTTTAAAAGACAATGAACAGTCTGGAGCAAGCTGATACACAGTTGGCATATGTGTCTTCAGTCAGCATCATCTCCATTGAAATTGTCTCTTCCTACTTCAGCTAAGCAGCTCCTGCTCCATTTCACCCTTCATAAGTTTGTTCATCAGTTGATGAGGTCTCTCAATTTGCCTGGTGCATCCCAAAGTAGAGAAACAGCTGGAAACAGCTGCAACATCTGCTAAGCATCTGTGGTAAAAATTCCTAAAGGATTCAAGGTGATAGCAGCTATGGATATAATTTACTAGGAGTTGATATTTTTACATGTTTTTAATATTGTTTTTAGTATCTGAAAGTTGAGACTTTTCAAAATCTGTTTGTTGTGTGGGGTTTTGTTTAGCTTTGTTTACTTGTTTGCATTCTGGAAATTCTAGGTACATTAAACAGAGTACCTTGGTAAAACAGTGGAGTGGAATCACAGAACATGCAGTTATGCAGAACTAGGCATAATGATAGATTAGAATGATAGGTTATATGAAGGCTAATGAAGGTTATAATGATAATCACTTCTAGACAGTTTTAAGGTGCTCTGAAACAAAATGTAAATATATACTTTTTTTTTTCTGCACATACCTGCTTAATCCAGAGTTATATGTTCCATAACAGAGAAACATGTTTATGTTATGTCCTGAAGGACCAAAGTGGCTATTTTAGTAATATCTTTCCATTTGTCTGTATCAATACATTTGAGTAGAGCAACATCACAGCAATATCAAAAAAAAATAGAAGCAGAAAAAAAAATAAAACTTGCCTTTCTAAATAATTCTAATAATGTAGTGATAGGTAAATTAAGACAAATTATGTTTTAACTGTACTCTCAATTTAGGGCCTAAATCTGAAATTCAGGCACAGCATTTCCCTGTTTTATTTCATACTTGGCTGCCACTAGAACTTGCACACACTGAGTACACCAGTCTGATTTCTGCTACTATTTTACTCTCACTTTACTCTGATAAAAAGACTTCATGAGGTGGAAGAAGAATGAGGCAAATACCAATGCTGAAGCTATTGCCTATGTAGGATATAGTGGTATTTCCTAAAAATAGTTTCAAACTTACATTATACTGAGAGATCTGTTCAAACATGAGTGTCAATCCAAATAAGTTGTTCCCAGTAGCTCCCAAAGGACAAACCAACAAAACCATCAGGAATGGCAAATTTGAGTAAGGAAGGAAAGATGACAAGAAAAAGTGAAAAAAGAGTAGAGAACAGCACACAGCAAGGACTGTGACTCTTTGAACAATTTAGGACTGAAAAGAGCAAACTGAAACACTGAGCCCAGTCTCCAAACATCCCAGGAAACATTGTACAAGACATCTAGCACAGAAGGGCCCACAAAAACCTTGGTGCAAAAGCTCGCTGTGCTATAAAACCCTAAGATGTACAGCAAAAAAGACTAGGAATCTCCAGTGCTATAATCTGTTCCACAAAGGAAAAAAGAAAAAAAGAAGGTCACAGCCATCACTAGTTTTCCAGGGCATCCACAATTCCAAAGGATTCCTGAGGTGAATGTGCTTAGATGGTCCCAGGAGGTGATTCACATCCTGTGCTACAGAGAAAGGCAAAGCAGGAGATCAAGAGGGCCATTCAGTTGACGAACATTTCTAGGGCAGCGGACTCCTCCTCTCCATCCTTCCTTTCAAACTGCAACACACACAAGAGATGATTAGCCCTCAAAACTGCATACCCAGATCCATCCAAATGCTGGATTTGAAACCCCCCGAGAGGCGGAAGGGAAAGTCACAGCAGAAGGCAGGCAGGACTCCAGGTACCCCTGGATACAGGAGCACGAGGATGTAGCATTTGATTGAATCCTTAGCAGCAAGTTCTAATGGAAACTTGAGCTTCAGATCCTGCTCTTCCTACAGCTCTGTAACAGTAGAAGACATTTTAGAGGTACTTAGAAGACTTGTAAAAGTGGATATTGAAGGAGATCATTTAGACCACTAACACTGAAGAAATTCAATCAATCTTCAGATACTTCTCATCATTTAGACTGTTTGTTAACTCTTTGCCTTCCTTTAGCTATGAAAATAAATGGTTTGCAATCTGTTGCAATCCCAGAAACCAGATTAAGCCTTGGATAAACCAGATAAAATAGACACTAAGATGAGTCTGAAACAGCACCAAGGGCCCATCCAGCCCCCATGCATTTCCATTCAGCCATCCCACGTCCCAAACTGGCTGATGAAGTGGAAACACAAGGACGTACGAGAAGTCCCATCTCAGTACACACTACAGTGGCTTCCCCCCAGCTATGGAGTCAAGATTGGAAATAAGAATGGCTGTCCTATTTGCAAACAAACAAAAAAATGGGTCTTGAATTCAAAATACAAACATATCTTTGATTTATTTTCTTCCTTTCCTGAAATCTCCATGGCAGTGAGTGTGAAAACATGAGTCACTCACCACTGCAAAACTACCTTTACCAAATTCTACCCCACTGAACATTCATCAAATACCACAGGGCTAAAACAAGGCTGGACTTTGTCCTACCTTTCTGCCACCGATAGCATTTTACTGTCACCGAGGGAATAAAATAATCAGAAGAGCATAATAACAGCGTGTATTTCATTAGCTGCTGCTCTCCACGTGGTGCAATCACTAGCAATCCACAGCTGTAATCTCTCCCCTTCCCCGGCCGCGCAGCCGATTGCTGCTCACGCTCCCAGCTGAAAATCCTTGATGAGAGTAAGGCGCGTAAAGGAGTCTCCGACCTCAACTCAGTGAACAACAAGGGATGGCATTTGGCTCTGAGAGATAGGAGTAGATAAAAAGCAAAAATGACAGCGGGAGTCAGGAGGAGCTAGTTAGTGGATTTCTGGCCCAGGAGGGTGCAGAGTGTGGGCCATAGAAGGCAAAGAACAAGACAGCGCAGCCAGACTGTGCCTTCCCCTTCTTCAGGTAAGAAGGATGGCAGCAGATGTCAGGGCTTTATTTTATTTGTTTTTTTCCTTAAAAAGGAAACATAGAAATCGGAGCAATTCTGGAGTAAAAGCAAAACTTAACGAACATCCCCGCTTTGACGTGTGGGAACGGATACAAAGGTGAACGCCAGCTTGTGATGACCTGTGCTATGTAAATACGCTCAAGTCGGAGGGAGGCCCTTGGTGTGTCTGCCTCAAGAGTGCCAGTCATTTGCAGGGATTGCCTGGGATTAACCGGCGGTTTCCACTCGGGGACCCAAAGGGGACACACACGTGCGAGCCGAGGCCAGCAGCGGTTGTGTGGAGCATCCCGAGCTGCTCCGCTCGGCCCGGCGCAGCCAGCGAAGCGCAGACCGTCCCCCCTCCTGGAAGGCCCCGGCCCGCTCAGCATTCCTCCGCGCACGAGGCATAAAAGAGCAAATCCCAGGCAAAGGCGTCCTGGGCCAAATTCACTGCCACTGCTGTAATTCCCTTTAAGTCCATGAAATGACACCAGGGAGACAGAGGTTGGCTGTGTAATGCCTGCCTCCTGCCAAACTGTGCATCTGTGTTGGTTCTTTTGTTTTGGAGACACAGCTCTACAAATGCTCATTATGAAAGATTAAAAAAATATATCACATTCTGGGGGCACAAGAAGGCGACCGCTTTGCATACCTCCTTTTTTTCCACTCCACACACAGGGATGGACTTTCTCCAATTCGCAAATTATTTTCTGAGGTGTAAAAAGACATCGTGGCTTTTTAAGGCTCCTCACTAGAAGTCATTTTCTGTGGAAGAAGAATCTAGCAATGACAGAGCTGGATGAACTTTCCTATCTCTGCTTTCCAAGCTTCATGGAAGTGAGTTTTAAAGGAGCCATTGCCGTGAAGAGCGTGGGTTTTGGCTCGGTGCAGGAGGAGCAGAGGGAAGCCTGTGGCCTGCAGAACAGAAGCAGCAGTTCCCCTGCCTGATGAGGCTTCTGGCGCCTTTCTCGGAGGGAAGCTGCATGCATTTGTGCTCACATAGCTTTTGCACATACAGATTTTTGAAAAATCTGTATTTCCCTCCTTTCTTAACAACAATTTAAAAAAATGCAACAGTTTGGGGGGTTCACTTGGTTTCCCATTCCAGTAAATCCACTTTTAAAGAGGAGGAAGTTGGGTGGGGGCTTTGATGGCCACTTTCATGAGCCAGTCAGGAGGCCTCTCCCTAGACCACTTGTTTGACTCAAAGGCAAAAAGTCATTTTCAGGGAAATAAAGAGCTGCTAATCAAGAAGAACCTATTTGCTAATGCAGCCTTATGAGCTAAAACCCCGCTCCAGCCCTGGGTATTATTTATCTTGGAGGTGGCAACAACAGAAACCGAGTAGCTGATTACATTGCTTCTTATCCAGTTATGCGACCAACATTTATCTCCCATGTACAACTGCAGATTTAAGCAGACTCTTCAGCCTTTTTCTAGTAGTCTTCAAGCACCCGGTAACACGCTCAGCACCTTGTCTAGCAAAACGAAGCAAAGCCCCAGCTCCAGAAACACTTTACAGCACTAAACAGCAGGCTCCCACACCTGCACCTGGAGGGCACAGACAAATGCTGTTAGAGAAAAACCTCTATGAGCTCTCAGGAGTCACGGACTGTGTTAGTACATGTCTTTACAGTGCCTTGCACAGCAGGACCCACATGCAACGTGGAGCCTCAGAGCCCAGTGCAGTTTTTCCTTCCTTTCTGAGTCTACAAAAATCATGCAAGACAAAATAAAAGACACCAGCGATAAGGTTTGGGAAAGAATCATTTACCTGCTTTCTTTGTTACCACCAAGAGCTCAGTTCTTGGCTTCATGTCATTTTATCTGAAAGGCAAATCTGCTAGGAAGGGAAGGAGCGCAGCCAAAACCAAAAAAGAGGCCACCAGCATAACCAGAAAACAAGAGCAACAGTGTGAGAAGGGGAAGTGCTCGACTCACCTTTTGGGGGGAAGGTGGGGAGAAGAAAAAAGAAAAAAGAAGGTGAGAAAGAAGGTAAATCCAAGCCCCACTGTGGCTGCAGGGGAACACCCCAAGACCCCCCTCCCCACGCCTGTGTCCCTGTGACAGTGCTGCTTTGTGGTCCAGAACAATAGGTACATTATCCCAACCTATAATTATCCCAAGAAGAATGATAGCTAAGGCACTACAGAACACTGGAAGACTGGATACAATCCTGCAAGAAGCAATGGGGTGGGGGAGGAGCCCTTTAAAAGAGATTGAAACCTGCCCAGCACTGAACATCAAAGATGAAATTTCATGTTCTCCTCCCATTTATTTGGGTTTTTCTTTTATTTGGTTTGACAATTTAAATGCAATTCCCTCTTTCATGCACTTCTTGGCTTCTTTATGCCCTAGCTGCTTCCAGTGCTGTAACATCCTCCTCTGGTAGGGTGGTGGATCTGGCTTGCACAGCTCAGCCCCGTGCATGCCTGCACCACGAGCACGAGCAGGGAGAGGCGGGCAAGGTGCACAGGGATGTATTTCAGCACTGGGCAAAAAGCAAAGCAAAGGGCTGGCGATTCGGTGGGTGCATAAATAAGGGTTACCGAGATGCAGTGCGCACGGGCACTCAATACCTGCAAGCCCATTCCAATCAGATAGCAGCTCCTGGAACACAGGAAGCAGTGAGGCACAACTCTACACCTGCTTGAAAAATGCTGCTTGCTCTCCCAGCACTAAGCAACCTTGGAGAAATACTGGAAAGAGGATTTGCAGTTGTTTTTTTTTTTTTCTCTCTCATTTTTTCAGTCATTTCATTGCATTAGATGATTTTACTCCCTTCCCAAATCAAAAAGGAGCGGAGTAGCCTCTGAATTCTGCAAGATCTAAATGTCCCTCCTTGACTTTTCTGAGGCTAGGTAACTATGACAACCTGGTGTAAGCAACTGTATCTCCAGTCCAGAGTGCCCAGTCGGAGGTGTGCAAAAACGCACACCCACATAAGCACCTTTCCCTCTGCTCCCTCCAGGTCGACTGTGCTGCTCCCTGTGGACAAGACTGATTGAGCCCTGCATTCCTCCAGAGAGAATGTCCAAATGCCCTGACATGCTGTGTCTCCAAAGGATGAACAAAGCTTAAAAATAAAACCTAATAAAATGAAGACCAGCCTCTGCGGGATCACAAATGTCATTTGCCTACAGCTGTTCCGAAGCCTGGCTCCTCCTCACAAGGCTCTCCTGCTTAGCACAGCCAGGCATCTTCTTCTGAGCTCCAGGACAGCTGTTTTGTACAAGCAGGGAAGTGCCCACTTGCAGGGCTACTATTTAAGTTAGCCATGGCTCAGGAGAGCCATGGCTCTGAGATACGGTTCCACTCAGAGCACTGTTCCCTGAGGTGATCTGGAGCTCATCTGGGGCTCCAAGCTGGCAAGGAAAGCTAGAGGCCGGGACTTTACACAGAGCGAGACATCTATGACCATCTAAGTGGAACTATTTAACCACTGTGGGATAGCACAAAGTTGCTGCTAAGCCCACGTAGGCCCAGAAACCACATTTGCAGAGTGGGACAACTTTGGAATTTAGTGGGACTCCGTGGCACTCTTGAATGCAGGAAATGATCTGCTCTATCTGGCTTTTGTGAGAGCAGGGATCCAGGTTCTTGCTGAGCTTGGAAGGCAAAGGGAACTGGGAGAGACTGCTTTGCATGGAGGCAGGAGCTCAGTGCGCCCTGTTCAAGGGAGGAACTCCCCAGCTGAGGCTGGGCCACTGGCTCCGGAGGAGCAAAACGCCGCCCGTCATCTGTGCGACAGCGCTCGGCATCCGCCAGCTGCGGCGGCTCCTGAGCCAGGCTGCTCCGCTGCTCCTGCAGCGCCCCGGCTGAACCCTGCAGGGATTCTGGAAGCAGGTCCAGCTCCAAAAGCCTCCAATGTGCTGGCAGGGGGAAAAGCAGAGAGAGGCACATTCTCCTCTGCAAATATCCCCAATTGGCAGCTCTGCCCATGGCCACAGTCAGAAGGTTAGCTCCTCTACTCAGGAAGACAGGAGATTATTAAGCCTTTCCCCATTCACTCTGCTAACAGGCTTCTAGTCCCTGCTCATTTTTGGCTGTCCCAAAGTACAGGGAGGGGAATGGAAAGGATATGGCACATTCCTGTGTTCTATCATGCCTCTTCGCAGAGAGCAGACAGAAAGGCAGGAACATCTGCAGGGGAGATAAGCAGCTGTCTGGCTCCGCTCAGCAGCATAGGAGCCTCTCTGTTCCTGCTAACAGGTGTTAATGCGGACAGGGGCCAAATACTGCTCTCAGCTGGATCAGGTTAAAAATCAGCTCATCTCCACTGACTCAGAAGGATGATTCCCCATGTCACGCTCCCAAAGCTGGGAGCAGAATCTGGCAGCGCGGCGATCACAGACATAAGTCAGAGGTGCCAGGCACTACCCAAGATAGCCCAAACCGCGGGGCACGAACACTGCCTGTTTATACCAAAGGCTGCCTAGGTCAGCGCCGGTCCTTTTCTCACCCCACAGCAGACAACCTCAGCAACAACAACCAGCTCGATTTGGCTGCTGCGTAAGGGCAAACTTACCCTTTGGTAAGTGTCTTCTCTGGCTGCAGACACGCAGCTGCCCTCGCAAGCCTCCTGCCCGCCCCGCGTGCGCGCGCAGCGCAGCGCTCTGCGCGCGGCAGCCGCTCGGCCTTCACGCGCACCGCAAGCCTCGCGCGTTTGTAACGCTGCCCACCCAGGCTTGTCAGGCAGCCACCAGCTGGAAGGGATACTGGAATGAAATCTATGCGGTTCTGTGGCCTCCTGAGTGATTCAGCTCTGACACTTAAACCCGCTAATGCGCTAAGCATTTTCTGGCAAAGCTGGGGGGTTACTATGGTGTTTTGGGAGGGGGCAGGAGCTTGAAAAGATGTCTTCCTTGGGGAGGAGCAGGAGGAAGGAGACAAAATGTAACAAAGCAAATTCCTCAGCGGTTTGACACTCAGCAAACTCCTCAAACTTGCTACAACAGAGATCACATTTCATCATACCCAGAACGGCTTCCCAGGACGAAAATAAACCTGGGTGTTCCTGCCAGGTGGATGCGCAGAACTCTCTTTAGATTAAGCCATTTCCTAGAAGTAGTAGTCGCTTCCCTTCCTCTTGCGCCTGCCTTGGCTGTGGTCAAGGCAGCGTCTGGTGGTTTTATTTTCAGGTTTTCCACGTTTTCAGCAGAAATCAGCCTGCCCCCTATATCCTCTTTTGGCTTAAACCAGGGAGGAATCTGGCCCAGCTGCACCACACACTGTTATGTGGAAACGCAGGCGCTCAGAGTGCTAACCAGGTTCTCAGCACTCCCACCAAAGGGGAGTTTGCCTGAGGAAGCAAAAGGGCTCCCAACAGGAGACCGGGGGCTACCTGACACAGCTGCCCCACATTTCTCCTGCCACCTCCTCTGACTTTCAGGAATGTGTGCATGTTGGGGTGGTGTGTTTGTCACCTGTGCTCTGCTGCTGATGCCTGCACTCAAAGCCTGCTCAGAGAGCACCTCGCACATCTGTGGTTAGCAATATGGGGGGGAGAAAAAGCAACACCAAAACCAAGTGTTTGTCACCTAGGGCCATCTCAGGAACTATTTTAAAGCAGTCGTAACAGAGTGTTCCAGGACAGAATCAGGCCTGACATTGGTGCTCTTTTAAGAATTAGAACATTAAAGATGAAGCACTGGAAATGTAGTCAGGAGAAGACAGAAATAATAATAGGCTGAATCCTGGAATGGGGCTGATTTTGACACAAGGAAGGATTTCAGACCCGACTTTTGTGACAGCCCCTCCACTCACACAGGCCAGGTGCTGAGGACAGGGACATCTCCAGAGCAAAGGAGAAGCAGACACAAAGGCAGAGCCTGCTCGAGTCACACCAGTGAGCAGAACATTTCCACAAAGTGACACAATTTCGTGCTTACAATGTAGTCATGGCCTGTCTACTTGACCAGAGGAAAGTAAAAGTACATTTGTTATATTTCTGGTAGATTAAGGGAGATAAAAGAAGTCTTCCAAGAGGAGATTGGTGTCTGACAGTCAATGTTATACTCGGGAACAGTTTTTGAACTGATAATAGTTTAGAATAGCAAAATGACACAGGACCTAAGACATATAACTGAGCAGGGGCAGCTCTGAAAGAGTCAATCTTCTTTTAACAGCTGACTTCACCTTCTGTAACAAGTCTAGCTAATTGTAGGGCATCTAAAGAGGATACAGAAAGAGAGGCCATTAACAAAAAGAGATTTAAATGCAGTTATTACATGTAAGCTTGGAGGGGAAAGTCTAGAGTAACAGGAAGGATGTTTGCTTAGCAGAGCAAGTGAGATGTGGGCGGGTCCCTTTCTGCAGGCCTCCGTGCACTGTCACTGATGTTATAGTATTCCACATTTAAAAAATAAAAATAAATAAAACATTATCTCTTCATACTCTACGACATCACCAACAAATTCTCCCTCTGTCACTGTGGTTCATTTTTCCCCTTTGGAGAGTCTGGAGAAGAGACAGTCTGTGGGCATAGACCAAAAGGAAACCAGGGCAACCACGGCAGGGAGCAAATTGCTGAAACCTTTCACTGAACATTCTGCTCTTGTTCCCTTGGCTAAAATGCTCCTAGATCAATTGCTTTGTGTGATACCCCCTACTCCGCGGGTGCAGGAGCTACCTGATATAACCTGCTGATACTCAAGGGTAGAGTCTCATTGAAAGTCAACACTGTGCAACTTCCTCAGGGACAAACTTGCAGCCAGTGGACGTTCGAGGGGACACGGTGCTCCTTGCTCCTGTGCACACCCTGTGCCTCTGACCGCGTGTTGCCTCTGCCCTGCCTGCGGTCGGTGAAGGCTCAAGGGCCAGACGTGCAATGATCCCAGCATCACGAGGCTGGGATCCCTGATCCTGAAGAAGGGCTGCACCCTCTTGCAGTGAAACCTGCACTGTCCCAGCCAAATGCCAATGGCACAAGCTCTCCTGCTCAATGCAGCCAGCAGGTTACAATCTGCACTCACCGCCTGTCTCTGTGAACCTCCCCTCCCGGGGACTTTGCTGGATTCAGTCTCACAGGAGACCTTCAGAGAGTTATCTGCATTTTTGCTGATAGGGAAGCTTAAAAGCACAGGGAGAACATGACCCATCCCCAACACAGGACCTGCTATGTTGGCTTTAACACCTGTACTATTTTAACCAACCAGACAGGCTTTATCTCCTTCCCTCCCACTCCATGGCCCCTGTACACCAGAGTCCCAGAGCCACTTTAAGCCAGCACCAGCAGGCACTGACCTTAAAATAAATGTCTTCTGCCCTTCCCCTGCTGCTGTTCCCACCCTCACACCAACACAAGCTCTTGAAAGGTCACCAAATTTAAAATATAAATAAATGAACAAGGAAAGGTAGCATCAGATTTAAGAGACATAGGCGGGTGCCTGGAGGACAAGATTGCTCTCTCAGCAGCAGTTCTGGGTTAATCCCATCCAGAAACTCTAACATGAATCTCCTACTTCACTGATCCAGGTTTTTTTGTGGGGTTTTTGTTCGTTTGTTTGTCGGCAATATTTTGAAAAAGATCATAGAATCACAGAATGTTTAAGGTTCGAAGGGACCTCTAGAGATCATCTAGTCCAACCTTCCCATGGATGGAAGATGGAAGCAAGAAGGTTATAGCAGCTGTCTGTTATTTCAAAGCATCGGAAAGATGTTCACCCTCAGAAGTCATGAACTTGTTATTTTTGTCTCATTTTACTCTGTTAGCATCTCCAAAGCTGCTGTCATCTATGATGATGATGATGATCCAAGCTCCAAAGAGGAGCAGGCAGTTTTCCCAGAAATAGGCCAGTTGCTATGCCTTCTGTCCTGGGCTTTCCATGAGGCCACCAAGAGCTGCTTTCCTGCTATCTCTTCTTGCAGTGTCACCACAGTATCAGCCACTCTCATCCTGCACTGACGACCGTGCATCTTGCTAGCCACGGCGCTCGGTTTCGCTGCTGCAAGGCAAACAGGCCAATAATGCCCCGCCACACACTGGGACACTAACGAACACGGGTAGATCTCACTAACAGATTATCCAGGATACAAGCCCAGAAGCAGCTCCCTGTTCACCTAGCTCATGCTGTGACTGCAGCCCAGCAGAAAAGCCTCCAACCAGGAAAAGAGGCAGCATTCAGTGAGACAGCAGCCCCAGAACGGCAGCACTGGAATTCCTTCCAAACGGATAGTCTGGAGACAACTCCTAAGCCACTCTGTCAACAGGCAGCAGTTATTCTTGTACATTTTTCAGCATAACATAACATACCAGCCAAAAAGGGCTTCTTTTTCAAAGGGAACCGTTCATGAGCAGCAGCCATGACACTCGTGATATTATTCTGAGGCACCACAGCAGAATATAATGGGGCTTCATCCAGCTTAGAAGCAGAGACACATCTATTTTGCCTCTCTGCTCCCTCTCTCCTCCTTCATGTACTACAAAAACCCATTATAATAAATCAGAATGGTGACTCAGAAAGAAATCTTTATGAACTGTATTTCAATTAATGTTGCTACCAATGGAGACCACTTAAGCAAAACAGGACTTAAATAAAGAACCCTGAAGGGAAACATCTTTGTCCATGTCCTCTTCTAAGTGCTAGTGCAGCACGTAGAGAGCTTGCTACTCTCCTCCTAATCCCTAAGGTCTCTGCCAGTTCAACCTTTTCTGCTAGCCAAGGGGCTTGTGTGAGCCCTCCATAAACTCATCAGCTGAAATGAGCTCTAGCAAAGACCACCATTTAAATTCTTTATTGATGCTAGTTTAAATTACGTGAGTCAGGGCAACCTAAATGTGAGTTAGTGGGAGCCAATGTGAGTCAGGGAGACCTAAAAGGTGGTGGCTTCTCTGGCAACCCAAGTAGGGGGACAAAGAGCAGCTGTAGGAGCCTGGGCTGCACAAGTGCAGCTCCTGCACACACAGCGCCCTGGCCAAGAGCCACCCACCATGAGGCAGATAACTACAGTCACATGCTCACTTCAAGTGTAATAAGTCCAGCCTTTCATCAGGCTATGATATGTAAACAGAGTGGCTATAAATAAATAAATATTCTTCTCCAATGTTCTTAGTAGCCTCAACAACCTTCTAGGATACATTAAAACAAAGCAGCAGAACCTTTGCTGCTCCTGGAACAGCTCGCGCTGCATCAGGCACAGCCACCAGGCACCAGCTGGGCTGTCACACGCACGTTACGGATACAAGGAAGTCTTGGAACAAGCCCTTAACTGCACAGCCCTACTGGCTCCAGAAATACCTCAGAATCTCCAGAGAAGCTCTACAAATCTAAAAGATTTCCCATCACTCTGCTTACTCTGCTCTGCTCACTCTGTTGCCTCCAACATTTACTCTCTCTGCACTGCTGTTTTGTGCACTTCTAAAGCACCCATTTCAAAGGAGGGCTGTGTTTCTAGAGTGAGTTTGAAACCCCAGGCAGTACCGAGCCCAGAGCTGGTGGCTGATGAAGCAACTCTCTGCCCTCCGTGAGTCACTCTTGAACCAAAGCCCAAACTTGCTGCTAATGGAACACTTTGTGGATGCTCAAATTAGCTCCGACATGGAGGTCCTGACACTACATTGCAATTGCAGGAGATCCTATAGAACTTAGCACATGAGTAAAATATACACCAGGAGCAGACCAGGCTCCACCGAAGCTCAGCATGAGCCTTGACCTCATGTAAACACCAGAGAAACTTATTCCTATGAGGAGAAGGAAGGGAAGTTCTGAGGTGATTTTGGAATCCTCAGAGCACAGGAGAGCCTGTGACATCTGCTGGGAAAAGCTCTCCCCTTCTGATTGAAACAAACTCTCACAGCAAGATCTGCTTACAGTGGAGGGGAGGCTGAAGGGACAACAACGACCAGGGGCTCTTGTAAAGAAGCTTTCAGCAGAAGGAATATGACCAACCTTAAAGTCCTATTCCCATCAGTAGGGACACAGAGTCACTCTGATGGACAATGCAAGAAAGACACCAGAGAAAAGCTGATGCTTCTCTATTTTCTTACACTGCAGTTTTGACCATTCCTTGGATTTCCCTGTTGTTCACACCTTTTATACAAACAGGTGAGACCAAGAAAGTACATGAAAAATAGAAAAGGGATTAAAAGCAATTATAAGACAAGTATAAATGCCTGAGCGTACTACTATTTTTAAGTCTCATGGTGGTAGTTTCTTTAATTACTCCCACTTAGAACACTTTTCCATCTTCTGCCTTCAAAACTTGGACAGCCCAAAACAGACAATGTGTCTCCATGTGGTAACCATCTTTATAAATATTTCATAATGCACATATAGTCATGCTCAAGTAAGCCCTCTATAAGAAACCCATAACTAAGTACTAGTCTATAGAGAGCTCTGTGAAGGAAAATACAATTTCTCCCCAACACCTGCATTTGGGGCAGACACACACAGCTGGCTACCTGCTTTAGGGCAGACTCGTTGCTTTAAGAAGCATCATGACAATTCCCCAGCCGACCACCCGGGAACCTCGCTAACAAATTTGGTCACTTTTAATTCCAACACCAACTGCCTGGTTTGGCACGACTAACACCGTACTTGAACACAGCTCCCCTTTGGGACAGCTGAAATGCTGAGTTCCCAACCAGCTCACTGTTCTACAGGAGAATTTTCACTCTATTTGGGCTTTTCTACTCCTCTTTGCAAGGTAGCATGTCAGAGTGTCAGAAGAGAAAATTTGTACTTCTCAGAAATTTGTCATTAAAGATGATTTGATTCCATTTAAGATTTAAGTTGCTTCTTATTGAATCTGCACTTTTTTGTACTCTTCTTAAGAGTTTTACTGAACACTTTAACCAGAGTTTTGCAGAATTGCTTCTGAATATAACTTTTTTCCGCCCCCCCCCCCCTTAACAGTAGCAGGACAAGTGGGGAATGAATGTGGAGGTACACTTGATCTCTCAGAAGCTGGATTAACATTAACTGGTGTAGACCAGCTTACACCTAGATGGTTATATTTTCCTCTACTAGGGTCATAAATACCTACGAAGATCCTTCAAGAAAACAAGCATCTGGCAGATATACTATCCTCAAGAAGTACAAAAAGTCTTAGCTCTAGGCATTTAGATCTAGAGGAGACTAACAAAATCTGTGGTTTTCTGCCACATTTTGAAATAAATGGAAAAAAAACAGAGGGAAATATTTTGGAAGGAATTTCATAAAACTTACACTCATACTTTACAATTTACATCTAGTTTGCATTCAATTTTTGAATAACTGAGACTTTACCGTATGTGAAGGTCAAGCAGCAACTGGTCTGAAGATACTAACATTTTCTCAAATCCAAGGTACGTGGCTTCAAACGTGCACAAACAACTGATTTGTTTCCCAACCTTTGGGCTTCCCTTGAAACCCTGCTGGTTTCTTACCCTTCCCCACTGAACCTGAGCTCTGGGTCTGCACTGACAGCCTTGCTCCCCATCACACCATAACAGCACAGGAAATGCTTGGGCTTGCAGCACCTGCTCTTATAGCTGGCTTCTGTGCAGAAGAATGAGGTGCTTGCTCCAAATAAAGCTCTTCCTCCACCTGGGGCTTTCTCTCTCCTGAGCAAGTTATCTGCTGGCTAAAAATCAGATTCCATAAAATAGTTATGAAGTTCTCTCCTGACAAGCCTGGCTGAGAGTGGCCCACAGGCTCAGGAGAGAGTAACGGAAGAGAAACAGAGGCAAATACAACTCAATGGGAATGCACAGAAGTCCTCACCTAGCTCCAGCTGGAGAGGTTACAGCACTGCTGCCGCAGAGGTTACCTCCCCACTTTTGCTGAAGGGGGTTCCCATTTGCATCAAGTAAAACAAGCTGGGTTAGTTTAACAGATTAAACTGGTGGTCAAAACTAAGCCAACTAATTTTGCCCGAAATAAAACCAGCTGCACAGAAATCACTCTGCTAGTAGGTTGGAGGCAGCTGTAGTTTCTGGAAGTGACAAGCAACTTTTACCTTCTAATAACCTCATTCAGCAGAAGGTGCCTGTTTCCAGATTGAAGACATTGGTTAAAATCTGAATGTGTTTCTCTTTCTGTATGACATTATTTCTCTTTAGATGAGTAATCAGTGATCTACTTTAAATCTAATCCTTAGCAATCTCACACAGTCAAGGCCTAGCATTGCTGTAGATGGGCAGGACAGCTTGTGGGAAAGCTTACATTCCTGCTGACAATATTGAGCAGGTTCTTCAGGAACAAGATTTAGTTCTGCAGATCTGGAAATCCAGCAACAGGAACTCATTTCAGTTAAATTTGTTTAAACTGGGATAGAAAAAGCCTACATGCTTATTATAAGCCCAAAGTGAAGTGTGTGATCTCATTTATCCTAATGAAGACCTTGCCTCTGATGTGGAAAACATTTATAGGACCACAGGGTATGAGGAATTTTAATTATAAATCTTTGATCCATTATTTGGTTTCCAGAGACAAATTTGCAGACAAGCTCCTGCTGTAACTCCACTGAAGACAGAATTATGCCAACGATGAACTCTCTAGTTAAAATCATTTAAAGAAGAAATATTACAGAAACAACACCAAAAAACAAACAAACAAAAACCACATAGTGTAGTTGTTAGGTATCATTTCTAGCAGAGAAAGATGAACTTAAAATGGCAGCTGGCCTTAGGAAGAAAATCAAGGTACGTGTTAAGACCTTGGTATTTGTATTGCAGAGGATCAGAGTTGTACTTGTTTCACTGACCCAAGGTTCCAGGTGGAAGTCCTGCAAGAGAGTTATGTACTTGAGAAGATGAATTCTGAACATGTTCTTGAGAACATGAATTTGGGAACAAAAACGCAATAAGCTCTCCAGGATCCTTCGAGGAGAGTCTCTTTGCTCTAGACCACTGACTACAGTCATCTGTTCTCATGAGCATCTCCATGATTATGAGAGAAGTCCTGAGATTTCTGTCAGCAACAGCTCCCCACCATCACTTCTTAGACAAGGGGACACCAAGAACAGAAGAACAGTCAGTTTCTATTCTGAGAGACTTGTCTTGGGGTGGAATAGAGGTTGATTTCGGGTGCAAAATGGCATGATAGGAGGAACAACTGCAGAAACAGATGATTGACTGGACTCTTCCTAACAAGGTCCTTCACTGGCCTTAGCAGAAGTTGAGAAATTAGTCACCTGCAAAGTAGCTTCTTTATGAGACGTTAACCACCCACTCAAGGGTTAATGTATAAATGTAAAGCAATTTGTTTAAATACATATTTCCTTGGCCGGCCCTTTGCTGAGCCCTGTCATCCAAGAAAGCCAGATTAGATTCCTGTCCCAGTTTTTTTTTCTCCCTGGAGTGACAGGCTAATTAAGGAGTGACAGAGACCGGCTCAGCAGAGATCTGTTCAAATATCAAAGAAACAGATGCGGCAAGACAGACAGACCTTCGCTGCTGGCCGATGCTCAGAGCTGCTCTCCAGTGCATCGTGCCACCACCGGCTTGTCACATGACATGAAAGGGACTCCTTCTTTTATCACCGCTGCAACAGAAGGGAACTATGGAAGTTGTACGAATTAAGCCAACAAAAGCCAGGGGTGAGAGGAGCTTCACATCTTCAGTGTATTAGAGAGAACTTTAGGCACAGAAAGAAGGACAAAATGAAAGCAATCTCACACACATAAGAAGGGAATGTGGGCTTTGTATCGCTGGTAACTTCAATGACAATGAAATTAGCTTGTTACCTGGAAAATAAAACCGTGCCCATTGTGCCACTGCTATCCGGAAGTACCTGAGATTGATGCAACCAGGAAACATTGCCCTTCATCTCACAAAAGGCACAGGACACTTGCTAGAAAAGGAGGGAGTGAACACCAGGGTCACGCGGCTGCCCACGAAACAGGGCTTGCTTCGCTCCCCTGCCTCCGGGAGCACAGAGCTTTTGGCCTGCTTCATTTCAGACCCAGGCACCCCTCAGCACATCATTAGGACTGTCTGGACCAAGCCCAGTGCTTTCTGAAAAACAACCTCTCCTCTAAAATACTATATCACTAGGACAGCCCAAGCCTCTAAGGGTTCAGCTGGAAGGCCGATGGCACACAGGAGACTGTATGCAATACTATATGAGCAAGCATATGGAACCACTGCTTCTCCTCGCCCATCATACAGAACCAGTGGGTGTCCTTGCTGGGGACCCTGCAGAGGTTGCTTCTCTGTGTGTTGTACCAGAAGAAAACTACATTTGCCATATTAAGAATGTCAAGGATTTATACCCCTCAGGCTGGGAGAGATACCAAGTAAAATACAGAATAAAACAGAATAAAATGCTCCTCCAGAGGCTTCTGTCCTGTCGTGTAACCTGTCCCCAGCTCACAGTGAGGCCGGGCTTCCTCTGAGGTCCCGACCACTGCTCAGGGGCTTCCTGTTCGGTGCTGTGAAAAGGTGATTCTTCTACTGCTTAAAGTAGTTGCCTTCTGTCTCGAATTATTGCATTTGCACAGTGCCACAGGTGGCCCTGCCATATTAAGGAGAAATGAAACAGAGAGAGTCTGAAGTGAGGGATTTACAATCTAAATTAAGCATAGCACACAAAAGGGTGACAAAAAACAGTGGCACAGGAGGACACGCAATGCAACAGTGCAAGCTCACAGGGTCTGTTCAGCGGGTGCAACGAACTTCATGATCCTTTTTCTTCTGTCGCTTCATTCCCCCACTTCCCCCCCATTCATAATATTTAAATCTGCAGACAGTGAACTCAGTCTTCATCTCAGTGAAGCAAATGGCACCATTTCAAATGACTTCAGTGGCGTCAGGATTTGGCTTCATATCTGGCATAAAAGGCAAGGGTGGAGAACAGCAAAGGAGGACTAGCCTAAAAGCAGGGGATTTTGTGAGCGCCTCGGAGGAAAGTCGAGTAGCAGAAGGCACAGGATCGGGGGAGACATCACGATATTCTATAGGAAAATGCACAAAGACAGTTATGGCAGGCAAATGCCGCAGCAACACAGCAAGCTGAATAAGGACGGAAGCTGGCACGTGTAACAAGGCAAAGGCAACCGGATCACAAGGTGAAATTCTGTTCCTGATTTCACCCATATAAAACCACTGACTTCATTATGACTGAGAAAACTACAGTCAAAAAGAATCAGAAAGGCTAGCAGAGAGCAATGCAATGCATTGAGGGCAGGCATGTGGTTTCAGAATCGGATCAGGAGACCAAAAGCCAGCACAGGGAGTCAGAGAGTGGGCAAGGCACCTTGCTGGAGGAGATGATGATGATTTCTAGCAAACACATCCTAGTGGACTTGTGTACTGCAAGAGAGAGGGAGGATTTAGAGCTAACATAAGGGGTACTAAGTTAGAGGCTGATCTAAAAGAGCAAACATCAGTGCTTCCACCTCTAAAGTAAACCAGAAAACACTAAACTAGAGGACCTTTGTTATATAAAGTCAACATTTTTGCTTGAAAAAAAGTATAAATACAATAGCAATGGGGAAGCATTTACAAGGTGTCTATGGGGGAACTGTGTGTAGGAATGCAAAATAACATAACTAACAACATTAATGAAATATAATATCCCCCAAGTGGGAGGGCATTTCAGACTGAAGGTCTGTGGGATAGGTTGGAAGGGAAGGGGGAAGTGAACAGCAAAAGGAAATATAATCCTAATAGGATCTCAAAAGTCATAAACAAAAGATAATAATCAGCTGTGTGTTCTCTTCTCCAAAAAGACCACAGGGAGTTTCCATGACACAGTGGAGGCATCAGGGAAGAGACCTCAGCTGCATGAAGAGCCACCAAGGGAATTGGCACCATCTGCTCTCCAGAGCGCAGCAGGAGCAGGAGGGGGAAGGGAAGGGCCCGGCAGCGCACACGAAACTCGGGAGCAAACCACAGCTCTGGGGCGCAGGGCTGCGCATGGAAGGCCAGCAGCACCTCTGAGAAAAAACAGGGATTTCTTCCAAGAAAGAGCACCACTTACATATAAATACAGTAATAGAAAGTGCAGAGTGTGGTGGTAGGGAATAGAGGAGGAGAATATGCCACTTGCTTCCTGGCACGTGCTGGCACAGTTCCAGCAAAGCCAACATACAGAGACCAAGATTTACAACAGTGTGAGGGTCTGGTCCTAGGAGTTTATTTTCTTGCCTTGCTGCGTTATGAATGTGGCAGAGTAATTTCCTGTTAAAGGTCCTGCCACCGTTACTTTATTTGGAGTCGGCAGCACTAGCACAGAGGTCCTCCCGTTGGTGTAGACATGGTGTTTACACCAGAAAAGGAGAACCTGGAGAGGTCACGTTTTGTTTAATGGAAAGAACACAACTCTCCACACATAGAGCCAAATTTTATTACACTTGCTCAGTTGAGCAGTTCCAGGATTGCTGAGGAGAGCAAGACACCCCAAAATACAAGTCTTGCTGGTCCAAGCAGTCTCTCTGACCCTAATGGGATTAGTCTCACAAGTAAGATATGCAGAATTTGTCCCTTAATGCTGAACTAGCTAACAGCCCCATGCAGAATTCATCCATTAAAATAAAACTTCTCCCACTTCATTCAGTGCTGCAATATGAAAGTTTACAGGTGAGCATATTTCAGAGACAGAAGTGCTATCTAAGCTCTCAGAACAAACGTTTGTGGAGCTCCTAAAGCTGGAAAATGACAGTATTTTTAGTATTAGAGGAACCTGGTTGCTTTTTCTCATAGATAACCACATATCATCCCAGGCTGGATATAGTTTAAGTACATATATTATCAGCACAAATCACAGTGAGTGTTCATGCTTAAATTAGACACCAATTTACCACTTAAATCCCTGCCAATTATTCAACTGGATTTGTAATCTTCTACTCCTTTTCTTCAAAAGGAAAACCCTATTCCGAGGCAAAGCCGTACCCAAAGTATTTACATGTGTTATCAGCTCAAGGTAAATCTTCAGTTCTACTCACCACTTCATTCGACCAGCTAATGGGCTAGAAAAATACACAATATCTTCACAAAGATTTTCCCTTGTATTTGAGCTCTGCGCGGGTTTATTAGCTTATAGTTTAAAAAAAAAAGGAAAAGAAAAAAAGTGTCATTCTTTCCAATGCAGATATTGTCATTGCCTCAAAGAAGACTGACTTCACTTTACTGGTATGGAATATATTTAGACCAAACAATTTCCAAAGACAAATAAATAATAGCATATGCAGGCAACGGGCCTTGATGAATCTTCGTGACAAGTCTTTTCTTTATTGCAAACCTGAAGAAATAATGCAAGAAGATTTATCCACTTGTACATATGTGGCTTGGCCTTTTGAATTCTGAATCCAGCTCTTGCTGGAGTTTGCAGAGTGGATCAAGGAGACAACATGGAAACTCAGACGTGGCCACAGATAGAAAGAGCACTCAGAATCATCAAGGTTGCCACAGGGAGAGTGGCAGTATCCAAAGTCTGCAGCAGGAAGACCAATGGAACTGGAGTAGCTGCCTTGTTAGTCAACATGTCTATGCTGGGATTGCTCCTGTAGCAGCTAACAGGGGCTCTTTAGATCAGGTTTTCTCTAAAGCATTAAAATATGTATGCACTGAGGGACATAAAGCACAGTGTAAACTCAAGACGTGCCAAAATCATTGAAGGCATCTACAGATTGGTTGACACACCAAAACCAGCTCTAATGCTAGAAACAGAGTGAGCAGGCGAGGCCCTCGGGCGGCATGAGGAGAGCAGAGGGTGCCAGCTCCTTTTCTCGCTGCCATCTCCTATCCCACACAAAACAATGGAGCGCAATGCCAGGGCCGGGCAGAAAGAGAGGGACCACGGGTCATTGGGCCAAGCGGCGAGCGAAGCTGCGCTGCTCGCAATGTTTGTGCTGCTCTGAAATACTCCAGCAGCAGTTACGGAACTGCACTAAACTCCAAGAAACATCAGCAAGGACATGTAAGGCTGGGCCCAGCTTTTGAGCCACCCCAAACTCTGCTGAGTAGAGAACCAAGGCGCTTCTGAAGGAGCAGGATCCCAGTGCTACCCTTCAAGCCCACCTTTGGCTCCAGCAAACTGAAAACTATTTGCTGGGTATCAAAATAGTGAGTGCATAAATGAGAGAAACAGGATGTGGCAAAACGACCAGAATCATTTACATTTTATTCTGAATCAAGCCTCTGGCAGCCTCCACCCCGTATATGGAGCATTTCCCCTGCAGGTGCAAGAAGTTTCTGCAGGATTTGCTCTTGCATGTAGCATCCCACAGACTAATATTTTAATAGATGCAACGGTTGATTAGTTGAATTTTTCTTCCGGTGAGGGGGGCAGGGAGGAGAGAAGGAAGAGGAGGTGCAGAAAAAGATATGTGAGCCACATGTTTGGGGTTTTATTCTTTCCTCCTCATTGGCCCAGCTGTATAGACCGTCTGCGGTGATATAACAAACTACCTGGCCAAACCATAAGCAAGTTAAAGGAAGGAGTTTGAAGGAGAAGAAGGACATGAGATATTTCACAGGGGAATAGTCTATCCTCCGAGAGGGATGGGAGAATTGATTTTCATGACAGAAGATAAAACACAGCAGATAAAACAGGATACTGTTTGATCTGCCCAAAAGAAAACACCAGCTGAAATGATGACCCAGCCGAAGGAGCGAGGGATCAGCCTGGAAGAGCAGCAGCCAGGCAGGTGCCATCCCAGCAGCGCAAAGGCACAAACTGAGGGGATCAACATCCTCTCTCCAAAGGACACAAAATGCTTACGTATACATTATTCATATACATCAGCAGCATATTCCTCTCCTCAGCTGTGCCCAATTCTAACAGCCATTCTGTAAATGAAGTTGCTCACAGTGGAGAATGAATGTTTTTAGAGAACCTTGTAGCAGAAAAAAAGAGGTTACTCGTATGTATTTAGATAAAGCTGCAAAAAAAAAGGAAAAGTGTTGTCTTCAGGATGTCTTTAGGTCCTCCCTCTGTGCGGCCAGATCTATTTAAAGACTTTATTTCCATGACTACTGAGAAGCTTTTGTGAGCCCAAACTCTGTGGTGAAGAGTTAACTGATTTATAGATGTTTTAGTTGAACACAGTTGCTCTCTGCCTACAGGTCTTCCTAAAACCTCCAGTCCCTCATGGAGTCTTCAGTCTGGTTTTCATTCATGCACTTATCCAGGCTTGGACGTATGCCTGTCACATATGTCAGAAAACAGCCCATGAATTAATAACCTCATTCTGGTGGCTTTGGGACAAAACATCAGAATCTAAGCAAGAGATTTCTGGCCCTGGAGAGGACTAATTTGCATGTTATGAGTAGGCAGGAGGAGGAAAAGGAGGGCAAATGCTGCTGGTCCTCACTTGCCTGACCAGAAGGCAGACTGATCTAGAGCTCGAAATTCAGCTAAGCAGGTAGTTGAGTGGGTGACCTTGTGTGAGCCACTCATCTTCCTTGCATTTTTATTTACCCAGCCATAAAGTGGGGCAAAAGCAGGCACCTTTCCTGAAAAAACAAACAAGCTAGCTTGCAAACCAGGTGAATAAGTTATGGAAAGATAAATACATTCTGGCAAACAAAAAGTCTCTTTTTTTTCAGTTTGAGACAAGCTATCATCAACTCAGGAATAAAGGGTCAACTAATAACATCTGCACAAATCGATTCTCCTTGCAGCTTCAGAGAACTTGATAAGCAGGAGCTGGAGCTCATTTTCACTTGCCCACAGTCAGTCCCATAGTAGCCCACAGTATTATGTCTATCCCATAAACAGGAGTTGGGAGCACAACCTCGAATCTAGATCCACAGAAGCAGCCAATGGTTCTCATCTCATTTCAGGATCACAGCAAGTTTAGAGCAGCTCTTACCAGTTCTCATGGTTTGATTTCGTATTTTGTGCAATGTGGTCGTCTTCCTCAAACCAAACTTCTGCAGACATGTGAATTAAACAAAGACTGTGGCTTTCATAGTTACAAGCGTGTTTCTGACTCTTAGATTTGCACAGAATAAGTAAAAAGGTGAATAGAGGTCACCATTTAAAAAAAAAAAAAAAAAGTCATAGTTTTTGAACTTACCTAAGGAGAAGAAAAGCACCCACATGTGTCATCATTTTGAGACTGGCAATATAACTGCTCAAGTTAAGGTTCCCCTAAGCAATGGCTCAAACAGCAGCAGTCTTAATTATATAATAGGGACTTTTAGTTTGTTCAACATAGCACACATCTTTAGAGAAGAAGAAAAATTAGAACTTCTTCAATTCACAATTCTCAATTCCTAGGCATGACTGGGAAACAGTTTTCTCATCTTGTTGGGTGATCTGAAGATTTTTTGCCCTGTCTCACAACAGTACAAAAAAAAATCTTAAGAGGGCACATGAACTGACAATATATGAAAAACTATCTTTAAATCGATTACATTTATTCACTTTGATTTTAACCCTTGGGGCCTTTTGAATTATTAAGCTATTTCTGCTTAAAAACAAATCAATCAGAAAATATCAAATCAAATAAATGTTCAGAAAGTTAACCAAAAATCTGTTCTGAGAACAGAAGTCAGTTCTCAGACTTTCTAAAAAGACTTGCTTTTGATGAATCAGCATATTTCAGTCTGAAATAATTTGTCCAAAAAAGCCCCAATCTTCTCTAATTTTCAAATCTTTGCCCCAGAAACTCCCTGCTCCTACTACCCACTCCATAAATTAAATAAACAACATCTTGCTCTTGAGCAACAACTTAAACAGAGTGTGCAAATAAACATTTCTTTAATTAGAATGGCAAACCCAGCATTTAGGTGAAACTTGGATATTCTTTTGGATATGTGAATATTGAAGAATTTCAGTTAAAAAATAAATGTTCCAGTCAGAACGTCCCCTTTTTTTAGTTTTTTTTTTCAAGATCTAAAAAGCCAGAACACTAAGAATACCTAGGAAATGTAGAAAAGGAAGAAACTGCCCTTCTAAAATACACCCTCTTCAGTCACATTCTTCATTTCAGTTCAGTTCTGGACTTCCCATCCAAGACAGGTGACACCACTACACTGAAGCAAAGTCTACACATCTATATTACACAAAAGTACAATCTTTGAAGCTCATTTCCCCCTTTTTTCACGCAACTATTCTTGACAGTAATCTATTCTTATTTACACGGTGCTCACAGCACTGAGAAGTGAGTGGAGGGAGGTGTTTCCTGTGGACAAAGAGCTGCATGGCTAGAAACACTATTAGAATTAGCTCCCTTAGATGCCACAGGCTTCAAAATGGGTTGTAGAGCATAAACTAGCTTCTCATTCCTTTGAACGAAGGAATCCTTGATGTTTTTAGGGTAAGATGATGTAGTTCTGTATGATGTTGCCTGCAAGCACTCTATAGATACAGGAAAGACCCTGTAACACGAGAATGGGTGGAAGGGCACCCCTTTTCCTCCCTGATCACCCACTCCTTGCCTAAGTTTTATACTGCAGTAAATATCAAATCCCACTGAGGCGAGTCACTTGATGCAAATGGAAGACTTCTCCTCCACCTCCCAAATCTCAGGGCCTGCTTTTGAATCCGCCCTTGGTGAGGTGCCCATCTGAAGCAACAGCGTGCACGCACACCTGCATGTGCACACGCAAGCAAGCCCTGGGAGTCATGATGTGCACCTAATAATTATAGTTTGTCCCTCAACAGGTCCTTTTAAGGCTGTTTACAAGCATAAACCCATTAACCCTTAAAGCATCCCTTCAGTTTATGAGAGGTTTATCACTCTCCTTATATAGGAGAGGCAACTGAGTTACTGAGCAGCTAAGCAATCTGTCCAAGCGCGCGAAGAGACAAGCGCGCGAAGGACGCAACAGAGACAAGTTGGGTTCTGACTCACAGGGCCTGAACTCTAACTGCTGGGCATGCTTCTCATGCCAGTGTCCCCGGGCAGCTTGGGGAGTTCATTAACATTTTCAGGAAATGCATAATCTGAATTGTCAAAAGGATTTTCCTGCAGAACTTGACTAGAGAGAGAGGAGGAAGGAGGCCCTTCTTTCACAGGCTTCTATCTCCACCACAATTTTCCTATTGAGTTGCTAATGGTATTCTCAGAGTTCAAGGAGAGGGGGAGAGAGGATGCCAAGCTTTCTGGATCCTCAGCCTAGCAAAGAGGAGGTATCTCCTTAGAGCCCCATGAAAAGTGGCAGGTTTTGTGCTAACTACCTTTACCAGAACCAGGTAAGAAGGTGAGAGGTTCTGCTGCAGCTGAAAAGCCCTCCCTTCACAACAAAAGCAAAGGGGCAGGCAACATATTAAAAAGTAACATCAGGTGGAGTAGATAGGAGAAGAGAAATGTGGCCAGGACTTGATTAGATTCTTTTCAAATTAAGGGTTCCAGGCAGCAACCATTATCATTGCATTGCTACTTACAGTGCATCCAGTTCAACCACCTTTGCTGTAGCTGTACCCTTCTTTTTCTGACGTTATGTTTTTCTTAGATGATGATTTTTTATTTCTCCATACAGTGCGGTGCAGTTTTTCCAAAGAAAATTATCTCTGACCCAAGTCTTGGCACTTAGGAATAAATGATCAAAAATGAAAAACACAGCATCCTATCCCAAGCAAAACCTACTGCTTCCAGCACACGCTGAAAGTAGCTCTCTTGACACAATACAGTGCCAATAAATCAACAAAAGTCTACATTTTTGGGCAAAGAAAATTTAACAAAGTTAAACATCCCGCATGTGTATTTTGAAGAAAGGGAATTAGAGTAGTATTAGTCTGTTTCTAAAATGTAAAATTTGTAAAAATTCCATTATTTTCTACTTAATGTTTCCATTGAATCACTCTCTAGAGTGTATTATAAATTCCTCAAGTCAAAAGCCTGTGGCCTAGACCATCTTCATTTACCCTAGTCAGGATCACTAGGATTTTAGGAAATAAATTGTTCAACATGTCACACACTGCAAACACAATAGTCACAGAAGGTGACACAGGTTGTAAGTAAACAGTGTGGGGCTCCATCCAAAGAACCTGCGGGACTTTCTTCCACCTATCCTCACGTCAATGAACTCAAAGAGTCCTATGCCATGTTTCTGATGGAAAGAAGTGACAAAGAATGAACCTACTTGCTTTAATTTTCGTGGGAATTATGCATTCCATCTGAAGGCAATCCCATTATGTGGAGAGCTGAAGGGAGCTCTTCAAAATGCTAGTTCCAGGGTACCAGACTGTCACTAAAGCTTTCCATCAGGATTCTTGTGTTATTTAAGTTTATAGCTCCATTACAGAGGATGAGGCCCAGAAATTGTTAAGAAACAGGCAACTTCTTACTCTAGTGTCCTTGTTTTCTAGTTTATTTTATTCAGCTTGCCTTCTGTGCTATACGTAAGTTTCTGAAAATTTAGCATGAACCCTGATTTGTAACATGGGTGGCAAGCGGGCAAAATGTTGCCAAAAATCCAAGGATAAGGCAGGTTGGAAGGAATTTCTGAAGGTCTGCAGTCCAACTTCTTGCTCAGATGAGGGTCAGCTGTGAGATCGGGCCAGGTTTCTCAGGGCTTTGCTTACTTCAGTCTTGAAAAGCTCTATGCACGGGGACTGCAAAATTTCTCTGGGCAACATGACTCCCTGCTTGACCATCCTCACGGGCACAAAGCTTTTCTCTCGTTTCAAAGCATGTCAGCTGTCTCATTCTGCCACCACGCAGCACTGTCAAGAGCATGTCTCCATCTCCCTGATGACTTCCTTGTAGGTGTTAGAAGGCTGCTCTTAGGTCCCTCAAGCCCTCAAGAGAAGGTCCCTTCTCTTCTATAGGCCAAACACATCCTACTCTCTCAACTCTTCCTCATAGATCATGTGCTTGAGCTCTCTAATCAAATTACATTAGATGCTGATTTCTCAGAACTTAAAATAAAAGGTTATTTTAACAATTTTACACGTTCTCTGAAGAGATGGAAGGCCAACAATGCCACCTTTCAGACTATGGTATTTCCTGGGTTACAC
>JAVCKT010021160.1:14910-28579 GCA_032273925.1 Rhynchotus rufescens
GAAGGAAGGAAGGAAGGAAGGAAGGAAGGAAGGAAGGAAGGAAGGAAGGAAGAAAATTTAATTTCTGTTGAGAACTGCAGAAGAGACCCTTCTGAAAGGAGCACTTCCTGGAAGAGTTCCTTTAAGAAAAAGGTTGATTTTTAGCCTATAACACAGGAGAAATATTAACCTTTTCCTTGAGAAAAAGGGGGAAGAAGGGGATGGAAGGAGGGAGGTTATTGAAAGAAAATTCTGCCTGTAGTTTAACAAGAAAAGTAGGATTAAGGGATAGGAGATCACAGATAAGAGCAATAGCCAAATCAGGAGCAAGGTTCATTTGGTCAATGCAATGCTTTCAACCTAGAAAGTTATTAGCTGCCTCAATTGCCATGACTTCCCAATGGCTCTGTGTGTTTCGTGAGGTTACATTGTACATTTCTGCTGCCCCTCAGCCCTGGTCTCTTTTCTGTGTACCTTGTAATTAATGTTAATCATTCTTTTGAGAGCCTCGGAGCTGGTGTGTTTGGCCCTTACTGCAGGCATTATTTGCCTCCTACAAATGCCAGCACTTTGCAAATCAGCTACCTGCCCAAATTCACTGCTCAGCCTGCTCTCAGCATGCTGCAATCTCCCCATTTTCAAGGGCTGTGAGTCTCAATGCCAGCCACTTTCCCCCATTTCGAGGCAGGAGCTAGAATAAATCACAAGGAACAGTCATAGAGGATGAGTACATGCAGCTCCAGGTGCTCTAAAGCAGTGGCAAGAGCCAGAGCTAAGAAAAATCCACAGTCCCATAACTTAGTAGAAGCAAATGTTTTAGTAAGATATATATCTTTGAACAAGAACTATACTGAAGCATTTTTCTTTAACAGTTTTGTTTAGATTATACATAGAAAATCTTTAATTTAGAAATCACAAGATTTCAAGATTTTCAGTTCACAAGATTCTTCTCTTACAGAAAGAAATATTCAACTTCTGTTATGATTGTGCATAAATCAGTCATTTAAGACAAAAGAAAAAAAAAGACTTATGAAAGGGATTACATCCAGAATGAAGACTAAACTTCAAGGAAAACCACATAGATACAGAAGTACACAGCTGAACACCTTTGTGTTGTTTTGGAGCACAAAGGTGAAAAATGAATGAAAGGAGCATGTCTTCAGTGCACTAGGTTGGGATTCCAATTCCAAGTTGCTGTAACCATGTCAGAGTACTGCATTGGAGGCAAAATCTTGTGGCATTACTATAAATGCTTCTGTTCTGGTTAATGAGTACAAGTTGTTTTTGCAAACTAGATGTTTTGAGACCGGGGTATTATCAGTATATATAATCCTCTACCAAGTAACATGGAATAGCTAGAGACTCACTACAGTGGGAAACCTAATTTTTTTGGGGTATGAAATTAATTTTAGGAGGACTACGGGAATTGCTGGGATAAACTGGAGGGAATGGGAGGAAGGTGATTGCTTCCAAATGGCCACTTACTCTTCATCGTGCAATATTCACGCTGGAACAATGGATGGATAATTTCCAATGACTTATCTGTTTGACAAATTACTGTTACAAGTGAGGGAGCTGCTGCATGAGCAGGACTTTTGCCTGGAAAGGCTTCAAAACAGACAACTACATCAGACTCAGACTTTAGGAGGGATCAAAAACATCATTATTTCCTTGCTGCTTCATTTAGCTGCTGCTAAATTCATGTTAGGTTACAGCATGTTTAAAAAGAATTCTTAATTAATTCATATTATTTCACTGAAGTCAAAGTGTGCAAAATCTTATGAAAACATTTCCACTACTTGGAAGAAGAACATGGATTCTTTCCTGTGTTGTGCTTTGGTGGTTAGGCTGTTTTTCTTTTTTTCTTTTTTTTTTTTTTTCCATTACTTAGATATATGATTGTATCAAGCTGCCTTGAAAGTAGAGAGAATTTGGTACCTTTCCCTCTAGCAGCTGTTTAAGAACTTCATTGCAGTGTTTACAGATTTTTATCAAGCTTTTCCAGAAGATGCTTTGTACTGCCACTTTCAAGGAAATCTTATACCAACAGGTTTAGGCAGTGATTAAAATACGACATACAGGCAAATTGGCCATCTTTCAAGGTTATCCCCCAGCTTTGACTGCATTATTCAAACTAAAATCAGGAAAAGACTGCAGGAACTAATCCACATGCATTTAATCTTTTAGTATTAAATGGTTGGCTGCTGTTATTTTAATCGAAAAATAAGGTGAATGGTGCACTGTATTCTTTAAATCCTTATTATTATCTGAGAAAGAGATTTCATAAAACAACATTAGTATAGCAAGCTGTCTTGTTTTCCACACACCAAAAATTATACTGTGCCAATGGCATGTGAATAGTACGAAATCCAAGTACCATGCGGAACAAGAAATGATTTTATGGAAATGATTTAATATTTGTGGCCTGCTAGTGTGACTTGGGTGACTCTTCATTTCTGAAGTCTTAGGGTGCATCACTTTTTACTTTCCTGTTACCTGCCAAGGATCACTGTGCATGTTGCAGCAGTTACTTGGGGATGGTTAGATATAATTTTTATTGGCACTGCGTTCCGTGGGCTTTGTGCTCCACATTGAGTTATTCAGCCGGGACATTAGATGACTGTTGAAAGCTTTTGTCATAGTTGGATATTATCCACTCGTCTCTGAAAGCCATTTTACAGGGTCTGAGAAGTGCACAGGAGAGTGGCCTGTAAAGATAAGCGAGGAAATAAAGAAGAGCAAAGCCTATCAGCAAGCAGTCCATTAACTCTGTATTTTCTTTTTATTTATTTTTTGTTTCTGCATGACATTATTTTAGGAGGAGGGAGATAGATGTGCCAGGGTCAAAGGTAGCCAGGAACAACCTTACATCCCAGACCATTCATTGCTTGTTTATTCTACTCTTGCCCTCCCTCCGAGCATCATGCACAGCACAGCTAGAAACTGGCCTCTTCTTTTCCAAGTCTGCCTTCCTCCAGAAGAAAATGGGTTGTTTTTCTTCAAAGGTAGATAGATTATAGCTCTGCCTTGCCATCTTAGCTCTACCTTGCCAAGCGTAAACTTGGTTCTATGGAGCTCTGTCCTGGAGCCGTATCTGCTGCCATCCTTTACCATCCGCATCGGTATGAAAAAAACACAAAAAAGTTGCTTAGTTTAGAGCTGCACACCAAGACACTTAGGATCTGTAAATGCTAAGGTCTGTCTTGCATAGTCACATTTCTCCTTACCTAAATAAGTAATCACTGGAGACCTATGTGGTTAATTTACTCCTGCTCCCTTGCACATCAGCCGTGCCTTCTCGTCTCTGCAAACGTGACTGCTGGTCCACAAAGCTGAGCACTGTCTTTGGGAACTGGTCCAGAAAAAAAGAAAAAAATAGAAAGAGAAAAAAAAAAGAAAAAAGAAAAAGAAAAAGAAAAAGGTATTTTACTGTCAGCCCAGGAAAAAAAAAACATCTTGAATGTTAAGCCACTGAGGAAGGAAAGAGGAACATCGAAGAGCAGAGAGGCAGATGGATGCTATAACCTTGAAAAGTTGCTGGGCATTTCCTTGTCATCAAACGTTTGATAGAATCAGAACTTCTAAATTATATATCATAGCAGGTATTCCCTGTATAGCACTTTGGACAAACATAAAAACGAAATTTTATCATATTGCTAGTTTTATTAGAAACATACATAACAGCGTATATAACAGACCTGCCATTTGGGTAATATCTTGTCTAATCTGGTTTCTTCATCATTTCCATCATTTCCTCTCTTGCCACCCACTTTGTATAGGTGTTTTTTTTTTTTTTGCTTCCCATTTTGAAGCTCCAAGCCGTGCCAGCTTTGGCCCGGTTGGCGTGTGATATGACCCTGCAGCTGGGTTTTCAGGTGAATCCCAAGTGGTAAATGTATCCAAGACTTCTGCAGCAATTCTGGACCATGTTAGAACATCCACCTCTTTGTGCATATATGAACATGTGTCATGGATGTTTAGTAAGGTTTTGGATGTCTCCAAGGATTTTTTTTTTGCAAAAGAACAGGATTTTTATCATTTTTTCATTGACACAGATATCTAAACTCTGCCAGCATCTCATTATAGGCAGAACCGAGGTCATTTGGACCTTCCCAAGTACCCCTTACTGGCATTATCTCTCAATCTTGCTCGCTATTAATTCTGTTAAAATGGAAGGATAGAAGGCAGTTTGTTAATGCTAGATTTGCTCTGAATGAAATGAAAATAAAATAGTAAAAAGACTAATGCACTGCTCCACAGAGTGCTTATCAGTCATAAGAAACACATGCTAAGCACTAAAGGAGCGAAGGAGATAAAATTGTACGTGATCACACAGGCACAGTATGTATTATAATTCATCTATCTAAGAAAGATTAGGATTTGAAAGAAAATATTCCTCTTATGCAGTTTTAAATGTATTAGTAATAAGCTAGTGTTTGCCATCAGGAGTCTGAGGACTTCATCACACTCAAATTGTTTTGTTAGATTTAACTTTGTTCATGTTTACATTAGCAGAGGGTGTTTGACTTGTCCAAAGTCAGGAATAATCAGAAGTAATTAATGGTTTCAGATAACCTAATTCTCAGACCAAGGTTTATCTAGCAGAATTTCTGCTTGATCTCTGTGAATGCTACAAATAAACTCTCTCTAATGATGGGTTTTGCTTTCTTTTTGGGTTTGTATTTCTGGCCTTATTTTATGAGGTGTTTTATTATAGGCTTTCTTTGTGCATCCTTTCCATCACCCACAGTATTTGATGTGGCTGCAGATATTGGATGTCCTTGATATTCTATCCATCTGTGGCTACTTCAGAGGATCCTCTTGTCATTAGACAAACTCTTCTATCCACATAAAATAGATTATAAGGAGCAGGGAAAATGTTTAGACTAGCATGGAAAACGATGTTTGCTCTGATCAGAGAAGAAATTGCCCTGAAACTATAGGAATTTCCTGTCACTAAAATATTGTGTAGATCCTAAAAACTTTGTAGGCTGTTGTTTCTCCTCTGGGCAGCTAGAAAGGTCAAAGTGCCTTGGGGTAAGACATAGAATTGCAGCATTTAGGAGTTCATCTAGTCAGGAAATTATGGTTGTAAAGTTACATATCCCTGTCACTTATCATTACACAGCTCATTAAATCTCTGCTAATTGCAGTTTCATCCAGGTCCTAATGTTTCTGTGTCTAATTAGCACACTGAAATCCTAAAATTGGAATCATTTTCCCATTCTACTCACTTGTACAGAAAACAATAGGGTTTAGAGGTTAAAATTGTTGTAATAAAGTAAAAATCACACCTCAATTATTCAGTCCTTTAACTCAATTGTTCAAGGAGTAAGTGCTTTTTCCCAGGAACAGATGGAAAAATATTCAAAGTTAGTTTTTTTTAGTGTAAGATACACAAGTTTCTATGTGAAACATACTTGCTTCTTTTTCACTTATTCTTTGCTGCTCTTCTCTCCCTCTAACTGTTCATTCTCATGAATAACTCCTTGAAAAATTATCTACAATTTATCTACCACATTTTTGTTATTAGGTTGTGTGCTGAGAAGAGCCACATTAGACATCTCTTTGACAACAAGAGAAATTTTTCTTAAGCAAAATTACATGAAAAAATATTTTAATGGTGATTTACTATAAATAACACATCTCTACACTTCATTGGAAATCCCAAAGTGTGTTTTTTGCTTCCAAAAAAGTTCTGCTGCTACTGACCAGCTTAAAAAGCATGCAGGAATACATCATATCTTCTACTTGAGATAAAAATAGCATCTAACTCTTGGATGCCTTTGGCAACATTGGATATATTCTGATAAAGAGAAAGCATATTTTGGAATCAGTCATAATTTCACCTATATTTACCTCAGGACTCATACCACTGGAAAAAAAGAAGCTTATTGCCTTTTTGCATGGAATTTCTGTTTTTTTTTTCCAACATTTTCATCATCATTATTCCAATTTGATCTGTGAGACTAGAACTATCTTTTCAAATAAGTGTCCTTTACAAGTAAGTTCACTTTTTAGTTAAGCTTCATATTCTAGATACATCTTCTCTGTGTAATTTCCCATGAGATGCTGAAGTTGTGAGTAACGCCTTAGCCATTGCTGCTGTTTTTATTAAGTTTTGCTATACTTGTTTAACTAGATTGCTCCTGGTAAGTATATCATACTTATGTATAGGCTGTCTATTCTTGACATTGTTTTGAAAGTAATAAAGAATGATCTTGATGGGGGAACCCCATAAAATCCAATTACAAAAAATTAGATTTGCAAATAATGTAAATACCTACACACAATACTTTAAGTTGCAATACAGTATATTTGTATTTTAAAAAACCATTTTTATTTGTAGAAAGTGTTAGTATGATTTCACAAGACTGTTCATGAATCTTCTATCATGAATAAGAATGTCTGGATACTAATCATTACTTGTTCCAAGGCAATCTCAGTTATTAAGAAATGATTAAGCTCCGGAACCCCAAAACTTTCTTCTGAGCTCTGTCACTATAGAGAGTAGAACAAGGTTATGAATTCTAACAAATCAGGTCTTATAGAACTTGAGTGATATGTGCAATATCTGAGTTGTATAGGTGAAAAAAACACAGGAGTCAGAGAAGCTCCCATTGGATTAACTGCCCAGAAAAATATGGAGGAGCTGGAAGGTTTTTTTCCTGAATGGAAGCTCACGTGGTTACCAAGTAGAGTCTCCTCATGCGGCTGTTGGGGACTTGCTCTCGGCCTCCAGGGACTCAGAACAAGAGATTGTCTTGGGAGGTTTGATCCCAGATCTCCTCTGTAAGGACACGAACAGCTTTTGTGTGACAGTTTTTTAAGCTATTTTTAACCTCCAGTTGCTTACTATTTGAGACACACATATGAAATATTGCTATCTATCCATCGTCAGAACAAATGAGTCTTGTAGGTTACATCTGGAATAAATGAGGCTGTGTTCCAGCTCCCCGGGAAAGCCTGCAAGGGTTTCACTTGGCTGTGGGGCTCATAGCCTTCTCGGAGTCTTTTTCCCTTCCTCTGTTGATTGATGTTGAGGCACTCTACCCCTGCACGCTTCTGCACAGAACCATGAATGTTCAGTCCCCATTTTGCAATTCATCCCAGATTAGTTATTAATTTGCATTAATTTATCAAGTGTCAGAGGCCAGCAGTCCTCTTCCAGGCCTATTTTTTCTCTTGTTGGCTTGCATGAACAGGATGGAAGAGCAGCTGAATAACATGGGCATGATGGTCCTCATGCAGCCTCTTTTATGCACTCAAACGTGCCCATACTGTGACCCTTTTTGGAAGCTAACACTGCTGGAGTCCTGCCAAAACGCTGTTGCATATTCCCAGTGCTGGAATAGGATGGGAGTGGGGCTGCTCAGCAGGATCAAGGGGCTGCTGGGCTCCCTGGGCTGTGTGTACCCCTCGCAGCCTCCAAAGACTGCTACAGTACTGACAGATCTAGAGCATTTCTAATTTCCTTGCTTGGGGTTTTATTTGGTTATCATTCTCCCCCATTCAGGCAAGGAAAAATGGGGGGATATGAGATAATCTTGAGTTTCTTCAAAAAGCTCGGTCAATAATTGACTGTGAAAGACTGAGAAGTATTTCTCACTCCCTAGCCAAGTTCAACCCTCTCTGTGGTGCCAGAGCAGGAACTGGGTGAGATCTTGAGTCCTCTCCAGCAGAACCAAGCAGGGCCCCCACCAACAGCCCCAACTCCAACCAAGCAGCACCAACCAGCAGGGAGGAACTGAGGCAAGAACAAGGCATGTGAATCCTTATGGGGCTGTTGGGAAAGACCACAAGGGAGTGCTCCTGGACTCTTATCAGGGAGGGATATTTGTAACCATTACTTACAAACAGACAGTAAAATGTTAAAGCAGCTGCACCGTTACCTTGCTCATTAATTCCTGAAAGACAAAATCCCTAATGTGCAGCAGCCTGTGACCGCGCACCTCTTTCTGGACGTGTCATGCCTTTTGGGAACGTTATTGCTTTGTCTTTCTCTTGTAGGAAAGCAATTAGTGACAGCATCTCTTTTCCTAACTCGGTTAGTTGCTCTGGTGCCTCATTGCACATTTTGGATCTAATTTTGCATTTATTTTAGCAATTAGAAGCACATTCATAAAAAGCTGTAGAGCTTCACTTTGGAAAGGTCAAAATAAATATAGACAACATTGTTGTGGCCTTGTGGTTTTATTCTTGCTTTGGAAGTTTTTGGGCAAGCAACACTCAAAATTAAATGAGCATATTGGTCAATTATATTCTATGTAAAATCTCCTCTGTAAAAGGCTCTAACATAAGCTTTCCTCTTTGAAAGCAGTGAATCAATCAAAAGATTTTGAATGAAATATTTCAGACACCTTATGTGGTTTTAGAAAACCCACAAAGGTATCTTTTCACCTATGAAAGAAACAACAGAATTAACAAACTTACATCTCTTCACTCTAATAGCTTCAGCTCTTCTTCCAGTCCATTGCTGAAAAGACATTAAAATACCTTGGTGTCTCCTACATCCCCCCATAACATCACGGTTTCTGTCCTCTATCTCCTAATGACCCCAGATGACTAGTCTTTTTTGTTGACTTTTTGATCTTGAGAGACTCATTTAATTTCTGAAGCCCTATTTTCCCTTTTTATTCAGAAAGTCATTCATCGCATCAAGGGCCTGAGTGGATGCCTGGAGCGGCTGGACCACCGAAGGAGAAGCTGTGAGGGGGCATAAAAGGATGGTGAAAATGGTGCCTTTTGGACACAACAAACCAAGACCAGCTCAACTGCTCATCAAACCACATGGTGGTGGACGTACTAATGGCTAATTTTAACTTTTGAGTAAATGCAGACTCACTTGCAGCCCAGGTAGCACTGAATCAAGGGTATCCCGTATAAGTGTTTTTAAAAATTCCACTTCACTGGCTTGTAGAAATATTTAGCTATGAAGTTATCTATTGGGAAAACGAGAATTAAGTTTAAGTAAGAGGATGCACTTCGTGTCACCTAAGTCACTATATTTCAAGTTTTCCATACAAAATGATCCCCTAATCTCTCCCATGAACTTCAAAAGGAAACTTTTCCAAATAGAGTGCCTCTCAACATTTAGGTTTTAACATTGCTTTCAGAATGATGTTGAGCTCTAGCCTGCAAGGAATGGGCATTCTTTAGTAGTGACTGTTAGGAAAATGGGAGAAGGAAAATGAAAAAAAAAGAAGAATTTTTTTCTCAGGATGTCTTTCCTAGTTGTAGTCACTGAAAGGGGTCAGCATGAATGGTGGGAACAGAGAGCTATGGCTAAAATAAGTATTTTGAAGATGAATTTCCGAAAGTCTTCATTTATGATTTATCTCTTTGTTGCTAAGATACATGACTACAAGACTTATACAGAACAAGGCTTTGGGAACTTGAGGCTACCACTATGTGCTGCTATGTTTTGGGGCTTTTTTCTTTCCACTCTTAAAGTTTCAGCTTTTCGGATTATCAGAACTGACTTTCCATTAGCAATGGATAAATATTTTTATTTGCATATTTCCATTTGCCTGTGAAAGCCAAATGCACACATATCATTTTTGATTCATTGGTCATGACTCATTGGTTTGATAAATTCAAATGCAGCTTGTCAGAGATTTTAACTGAAAGTAACTAATATTTTAAGTTAAAACTGTTCTTGATAGCACGTATCTTCACAAAGTCTGCAGCAGAACAGAGATCTATGAGCCAAGCTCACCATCTTTCTGCTGTACAACTTTATATAAGCTTATACAATAAACTTGAAGTTCAAAAGCTCAAGCACGTAAATCATGTGAGATGTTCCTCTGCCTTCAAGGGCCTCAGGCTGAAGAGACCACAAACTGCTGCTAGTGAGTTATAGAGTATACAGAAGTATATATCCACATAAATGTAAAGAGGATCTGCTGTACTCACAGAGCAGAACTGTAGTCATTTCTAGGCTGGTGCCTTATTTGAAACATCAGATAAGGTTATTCCTCTTTTTATCTTGATAAGGAAAAGTTCACATTCAGAAAGTGTCAGGTATAGCCTGAGTCATTCTTGTCCTGAATCCTTGCTATGAGAAAATACTGAAATCCCGATTGTTTCTTAAGGCTCATACTCTTCTCCTCCACATATGTACAGGGTCTTGCAGTGTAATTGCTTCAGAAGACAAATATTCCTGCAACTCTGCAGTCTACCTGGAAGACATAATCATAATAAACAGTAGTTCTGTAAGGATTTCTTCTCTTTGACTTCAAGTTTCTTTCTCAGTTCCTTTCTGAGTCTTTTTCACCGTGAAAAAGAGAAAAATTCACACAAAGAGAAAAATTCAGTTGTCCTTTAAATAGATCGGCAAAAGAATTGCTGGTAAATTACTGTATTCAGTACTGTCTTCCTTGCTGCTTGTTCAGGGTCTGACTTCAAGCTTAATAAATGGTCATTTGCTACGTATCTATGCCTAAATGTAGGAATGAGCAAAAGATACTGCAAAAGGAAAAGCTTTGGTCTTGCTATTTGTCTGTTCACAGTCAGCTAAAAAACTAGCTATAAATTTCTAAGCAGTTTATTGTTACTGCTACTTTAAATAAGTCTTAATGAGGCAAATTAAGCCAGTGGTGCCAATTTGGCTTTAACGAACTGAATTCCTCAATAAGAGGCTTATGGGAGGCAATTACAGCAGGTAAACTGTTTTGCTCCCTGTGCCTCTGTTGCAATGGGAGAAAAGCTGCTCTTTGCAGATGTTGGGCTGTGTGGTGGCGTGTTTGGAGGGTCGGTGAGCACGAGAGTGTTCGAAATGCAGCTACAGCGCAGTCGGCCAGGACGGATCTGCCGGCTGGGACAGCCCTGGCTGCTGCACCGGTGCTTTCCAAACAGGAAACCACAAATCATTAGAGAGCAGGTCAGCAGGTCTGTAGGAAAGGCACGTAGGTTTGTATGCAAAGAGTATCCTGCCTTCAAAATAGTCTGAGATTTGTTTTAAAAATGCAGGAAAGCGAAACTTTCTTTGCAGTGAACACAGAGCTTGAAACAACTTGCAGCTGTTCCTGTAGCTGAGTATTGGCAATGCTGTGACTTGCATGGACGTTCCAGCTGGTTATCCACTCCTGAGACCGTAAGTGAACCTAGAAGGATGTCTAATAATTCCTTCCTGCTACTATATGTGTCTCAAAAGGAGGCATATCCTGTAGGTGCATTTATTCCAGGCATTCTCAGATTCTTTGTTCCTTAGGCTCCCGGTAGGGTGTTATCTCCTTCAGTACACACATCATTTTAGCAACAGTATAAAAGTCAATGGCTACATCATATGTTAAATCAAATATGCATATGTAAATCCAAATGAATAAAGCATATATTTGCATGTGCGCTAGTGATATGAAATGCTAAGCTAATAGATTCTTTAATCAGAACTTCAAATACAGACACTGTGTTTCCTATTACCTAAAAGGAAATGAAGTGCATGTACTGGCAAGGTTGTTCTTCTGTCTGTCTTTAAGATGGAGAGTTGTGTATAAACTTAATACAGCCTTTGTGCAATAGCCATAGCCTGTGTGATCCCCAGGGATGCTGATATGTCATCCAGCATTAAAAAAAATATGAGTCAGCCTTCGAATATAATTGGATTGGCTTAGAATCAGGAAACTTTCTAAACAATAAAAAAAAAAAATGCAATTTGTGGCTCTTTTAATTTGCTTCCTTGCTCTTGAGCCTATATCAAACTTGACTTCACAAGCACAAGGACCAGAAGGTGTGTGCATGTGTATGAGGCAAAAGCGGGGTGAGAGCTCATTGTCACACAAGTCCCAGTCTTGCTGCTTTCAGAAAAAAAATAATAATTTATATGTATATGTGTGTTTGTGTGTATATACTGGACTCAGCAGCAGTTTTAAGCAAAGGTTGGCATTCCCTTGTGTTGCAGCATAGGGTAACCCTTCAGCAGAAGACTTTTAAGAAACACATGTGAAGAACATTGAGTTCTGCCAAGAAGGAAGGGCTCAGGCCCCCAGTAGCCATCTCTTCTCTGGCTTGGTGGCTGCAGGCCACAGAGCAAGTTCATACTGTGCAAGTCTGGAACAACTCCCTTTTGCTTCAGACAGCCCAGCTCCCAAATCTACTTAATATTAAATACCTGACATGGGACCGAGTGCAATCTGAACACGTCTTCTATCAAACTTTATTGCTTCTAAGCATGGAAGGCAGAATGTCCTTAATGCAAACATCGCTGCCTAGGAGCTGACTGGCTGCCGAGCCTCTTTGACCCTGCTTTCATGTGCTCACCCTACATATCTAGTATGTATTTGTATAGTAGGGGCCAAACTGCTGATATCATATTTATAATTACCAGAGCCTTGAGGTAGGGGGCAGAGAGAGAGAGAGAGAGAGAATGATTAGGTCTGAAAATAAATTGATTTCTGGTAAATTGACAATGCGTTTAGTAAATCTATGAGTGCTTCTGAATAAAGCAGCGTTAATGAGAAAATGTTTTATATGCACTGGAAAGGTCTAGCTCATCTTTCCGTATTGTATCCTTTTAATAATCCACTTAATATATACAGTCCTGCTGGGTTGCCTTGCACGTTAGAGGTCTTGTTCTTTCCAGTAAAAATCATTAAATTAACAGTTCATTTTTCTGTCTCAAACAAGCCCCTTACTGCCACCGTTACCGATGAAGAAAAAGATGGAGAAAGGATATGATTTGTAGCTGAATTATATTGTAGTCCAATTTGCATTACATTGGAATACATTTTATTACACTTCTCTGTGTAGGTAATACTGTAATGAAAACATTTCACAGTAACAAACAATACCCCAAATCAATGCTAACAATGAGTGCAATCTGTGCATTTCTTAACATATCTGAAAGAAGGCTTCACAAAAAAATGCCACAGTTAAAATGCAAAATCTTAGGTATGTAATAATAATTTGTGTTCTCATCCATATTGGGGTGTATAATGCAGATAAATTGGCATTCTATCTTGGTAAATACAGCAGCTGCAGAAAATTCTCTTAAAGCTGTGAGGAATCCAGGTCTCTCGCACATCCTTAGCACGTACTGACTATGTAACTACTCATTCGTAAGCCTGGGAGGAGCCTTGTGGAAAACAAAGCTCTAATGCCTCTTTGGGTTTTGTTTTTAGGAAAAGCTTATATAGGAAACGCTTTCATATTCTGCATATAGATAAGTCTTTGTCTTGGTTTAGATCCTGATAAACTGCTGCTATCACCTGATTGATACAAAATGTAAGTATTCCTTCAGCCTGGGATTTAGAAAGAACTATTACCCAAGGGGTTTATTTCCCCAGGTATTTTTTTTAGCTATCGATTATAATTTTCTTTTAAAGAAATGCAGGCATTCAGTGTACGGGTGCAATTCCTTCTTTCCCTGGCCAACGGAGAGCAGAAAGCATCCGCCTCCTTCCCCCCAACTTGCATATGTGGCGGAGTCCAGGAGCATTCGATTCATGCATATTCTGATGTGTCCCCCATGGACTGATGGTTCTTGGCGTTGCCACCATGAACCTATACCAGGAAATGCTCAGATACACAGTCCAAGGGTTAAGTGCCTTTTCTTTTTCACAACGTCAAATATTTTTGTAAATGGTGTTTCTGGGGAAACATTAAATCTTACAGTGTGTATAAATATTTTAACTAAGTTTCCACCCTGCTTTATTTATATGCTGCAACAGTTATATACCAATGAATTTTGAAC
>JAVCKT010021163.1:0-36386 GCA_032273925.1 Rhynchotus rufescens
GGGGCGCGGAGCCCCGCGCGGACACCCCGCGCCGCGGCGCGGCCCCGCATCCCGCCCGCGCGGCCCGGACCCCCCGCCACCGGCGGCCCTTTATTCCCGTGCAGCGAGGAAAAAGTTTTTTTTTTTCCCCCCTCCTCCTCGAGAAAAGGTTTCTTTTTTAAAAGAAAAAAATAAGAAAAAAAAACTCAGAGGACGGAAGCAACGTGGGGAAAAAATAAAAAAAAAAAACAGAAAAAAAATATAAAAGCAGAAAGGCAACGTCGCGGCGCGGCAGGGAGCGTGGCGGCGGGCGCGGGCAGGGCGGGGCGGGCGCGGCAGCCGCCCCCCGCGCGCGGCCGCGCCGCGGAACGTACCTGTATTGTTCGCGGCAGTGTGGACAGGAGCGGAGCGCAGGGCACGGCGCGGGGCTCGGCGCGGCGCCTCAGCCTCGCGTTGGCTGCCTACGAGAGCGGCCTGATTGGCTGCGGGGCTCTGCCGTTTAAAACAACCTCCTCGCCCGCTCATTGGCGCGCCGCCTCATGAATATTAAGCACCGCCGCGCGCCCGTTGGCCGCCGCGGGTGAGGTCATTCATTCAAAACGAGCGCCCGCCGGGGACGCGCGAGCGCGCGGCGCGGAAAAGTTGGCGCGCGGGGTGGGGGGCGGGGGGGAGCGCGCCCCGCGCAGCCCCCGCTCGTCCCCAGTCTCCCCCATTCTTCCCCGACTCTCCCACTGCAGAACTTTCCTTGCCACGTGGTTGCGGTCGGAGCGGCCGCGGCGCGGGGGGTGCCCCGCGGTCGCGTTGTCCCGCGGGCCATGCGGGAGCCCCCGCTGGCCCCTTCCTTGTGACTTGTGTCCCCGACGCAGCACTCCGGTGACAACCATTATACATGTTAAAAGAACGGTCTAGAGAGAAGAATGTGCGAGTGGAGGGTATAGTGGGATCAGAGAATTTTACTCACTCATTCATCTCAAAAAAAAAAAAAAAAAGAAATCCCACACCATTAACTGCAGTTACTGTTTCTACACTATTCCCACAGTTTGTTTGCTATTAGCTTCCTGGGATCCAGTTGTTTCCATAAAGAGGCAGGTTGCATTTGAGGAAATCTGTACCCATTCGCTCCTGGCTGCCACAAACCCTGCACATGCTGGGGACGAGTCTCCCCGGGCGCTCTCTGAGGAGCCACTTCCTATAGAGCAAACGCCAATGGTTAAACTGGTATTAGCGGCTGACCACAATTGTCGGTTGGCTCAGAAAAAAGAGCTGTTATTTTAGGGCTGGAGCTGCAAGTCTCAGAAAGCACCACATGCTGCTCCAGGCTGGGCGTAACTGCCGTCCTCCTCCTGAGATAGCCAGAAGAAACTGTTGCCCTCTTTGAGAAGCAGATAGCGGGCAGCAGCCTCCACCCCGCGCCGGGATGCGGACACGCAGCGCTCTGCAAGTGCATGTGGTGACTGCAACGTAGGAGGTCTGCTCACAGGGCACCTCTGCCAGCAGAGCTCAAAGCAACTGGTGGCACGTGCAGTTGATGGCTTCATGGAGAAGCCTAGTTAAACATGCAGGATGTTACTGGTGATTTTTGCCCAAGTTCTGCTTCAAGTTCTCCCTTAGGGTATATCCAATCTGCTCGTGTAGGAAAGCCCAGATCCATTTGTCATCCATACCCAGAACCCACTGAGGTTTATGGAGATCTACACCCACATCCCCAGTCTTTCCAAAGCGCATATGGTAAAACTCCTCTTACTAGCCTGGCGCCCTATTTCTATGTTCTAAAACCAAAAGCAGAAAATGAGGGGTTCATTCATAGACATTAATGAGGCTACCTGAGGGACTCTATTCTGTAGCATCATCATAAAATAAGACAAGCAACACTACTGCATGATAATCCCTTTGTAGCTGATAAACATCCCTCTTACCTATTTTTAGGGACACTTTAAAGTGTTTCAAACTAGTTGAATAATTAAAGGTTTTTTGTTTTCTTTTTCCCCCCTTGGCACTGGGTCGCACACTCTTTGCTCCGAAACTCTTTCTTCCTCGCACCACAGTCGCACCATAAGGTGCACGAGGAGGCTGGGGTGCTACCAAGGCCGGAGGGGCTGCCCGGCTGCACCGGCTGCAGAGCCACTTGCTCAGGACAGAGCTCCGGCAGCAAACGAGCAATCCTGCCGGGCACCCCCCGAGCATCCCTCCTGTTCCCCCGAGGCCGAGGGAGACACTATTGAAGATGTTTCTTCCAGGAACGCCAGGAAAGTTTTGATAGTTGGTCAAGGGGCAAAGCAGCTGGTAGCTGAGGGACAGCTGGTTGGAAGTTTTGTCCTAGCGCTTGCAGCATGGTTTTGAAAGCAGAGAGGAGTAGGAAACAAACGGATGGCCATAACCCCCATAGGGGAAGTTGATACCTCCTGAAACTCCTCTGCTGAAAGAGCTTCTCTGTCCTGGGCAGGTTCATACACTCGGTGCCCTTGCAGGCCACACGGTTCCCCAGGTCCGGCCTTCATCCAACCCCTCTGGGAACTCTATAGCCTAATACAACCATCCAAGTAACCAGTCAAACCCAACACATACTTTCCATCCCCACCCCTCAAAAAGAAAAAATCTTTTTAACATAGCATTTTTTTTTTTTTTGGCACCAGGTTAGTTTTCTGCTGTATTAGTAAACTGACCCATCAGACCAAGGGGTCAGCTAAGTGCCTGAGCAAGGCAAAGGAAGACAGAGCAGGATACAGCCAGGAGCAGGGAGCGCTACTCATTTTGATGGCACAAAGTCAACGTATCGGCTCTGCTACCTTGCTGAACTGCATCTTAGAAAATATCCTGGTCTTGGTTGAGGAGAGGAAAGGGGTTTATTTTGTGACTCCCAAGGAGAAGTTTGGGTTTGCTTTTACTTTTTTTTTAATAATACAAATTACCATATATTATAACTACTCCTATAACTACCATGTAGTACCATGTAGTTATAGGAGGCAAGAAAAGAACAATCAAAACAAAAAGAAGTTTCATGGTGCCACTTTCTTGGCATGGAAGGCAGTGAGGTTTGTGGCGATCCCAGGAGAGCTTAATGTACAGTCCTGCACCCCACTTCTGAAAGCTCCAGCTGTGCTTGGTTTTGGGTGAACAGGCACGTGCTTGGTTTTGGGTGACTACCTGCATCCTGTGGCAAGGCTCAGATCGCCACACCTGAACACCCCTGCAGGAGCTTCTTCCTGAGACACACCAAAGGTCTGTCCTAGCTGGAGCTGGCAAGCACTGAAGGCTTCCAGCCCACCTAGATCATGTTGGTGCTGCAGAAGAAGTGGGGGAGATGCAAAGTCATGAGTTGCCAAGATGGGACGACATCTCATCACGGGTGGAGTGACCTTCAACAAATCAATGGATTCCGCTGAAAGTACACTTCCACTTCAGGAAGTCACCTGTTTCATTATGAAATGAAATGCCTTCTTCTCCGCAGGACCGAGCAAGTTCAGCTGTTCTTCAGAGAGCAGCCAGATCTCATCTGAACACCAGCCACAGCTTGCTGTGGATGGCCCTCTCACAGCTCACATCTTTCTGCACTTGTGTCACATTGCTAGCAAAATAAGACCAACCACGCACTTAAGCTGTTCGAGACACCAGGACTATTAAAAAGGACCGTAGTGATATTTGATTTTTGTGCAACTTCACATATGATGGATGTAATAAGGAAACATCTACTCTACCACCGATCAGCTCTGTGGTTCCTGGAAGGACTCAAACCATTTTAACAAGGTACCTCGAGCATCCCCTTGCTGTTGGTGAAACGATATGTGCTTCACAGAGATTCTGAAGGGAAGCAATTGAGTAGATGAGATTATTTTCTCAGGGCTGTTAACAAACATCCCAGTTTAAATCCAGACTGTGCTGATGTAGAAAGTCAGCCTGACATTAACTTGTACTTGACCCCTGGCTAGTTTTGCTAGGCATTAGCTCAGCACTAGGCACGACTTCGGCTGAACGGTTGATGAGAATTGATGCCAGGTCCTCAGTAGGTTCGTTCAATATTGGTCAGATTGCAGCGTGCTCGTTGCTGTGGCCACCTTGAGCATTGGTAGCATCAGTCATGAATAGCCAGGAAGAGGCTGGTGGGAACTCACACGCTGACATTTCCAAGCACCTCAGTGAATTAGAAGTTCACTGGAACCACAGGAAAATGACTAGAGTTTTTCATTCAACAATATCCCCTAAATGAGCTGCTGTGGTTTGAAAAGCTTCCCAAACACGGGCGATATTTTCCATGAGGAATACAAAGCGGTACCTGGTTCCCATTTCGGAGGGGCAGCTCACAGGCACATGGCATTGCCAAGCAGTTTGCCACAGCAAGAAGCAGTGTCCAGGGGTCAGATTTGGCAACATCAACGGTAACAGCCAGGAAAGGCTTTCTGGTCTGCAGCAGCACAGATTTGGAATTGTGATATTACACCCATCAGCCTTAATTTTCCAGTGCTGATACGTGAATTTCTACCTTTCTATCCTCCAGCTGATGCAAATATGAGAAGGCCAATAAAATCTGTTTGTACAAATAATTGCAATTAGGTATTGAATACTAATTTGAGGACTAATTTAAGGACTATTGAGTCCTTTTGTCCTTTACTCAGTTTTTGAATATGTCAAGCTGATTCCTTTGCTGTTAAATTAGGACCATTAAACACCTTTAATGTTACAGTACTCCTGACCATTCACCAAGGGATCTCTTCAATGCAAGGAGTATAAAAGGCATGAAAAAAATCCTACTAGAAAGCCAGGACCAGCTGCCTGCTGACCACCTTAGCTAAGAAGCAATTTTCTTCTAAATCACCAAATGTACTGGGTGACACAAAAAACCCTAGAAGTTTTCCAAGAAGATGCGTGCTTGCTGTCTGCAGGGTGAGAAAGATCACAGAAATATTTCTGATCAATATTCAGTTCTATCAGGTAAGCAACTCAGCTCCTGTGAAATGTTTATTCAAGCAACTTGGAGAGCCAGCATCTGCACAGGGATGATGTGCTCGGGCTGCTGGTGGAAAACCTGCAGCAGGAGCCAGGAGCCACCCATCCTTGCTGTGAAGGTTTTACCCCACTGCGAGTATCAACAGAAAGGTTCTTTCCCACTGCAGCATTCACACCCCCAGGTTTGCACCACACCAGGGTCGAACGGTTCGTGGGCAGTGCAAGTCCAGCAGAGCTCAGCTCTGGAAAATCATTGGAGTGTGGGCAGCTACCCCAGCATGTCGCCCCCTGATCCCTGTAGCTGCCTACCTTAACCTGTCGCCCCCAGTAAAGCAAGTTCCTCCTCGTGGTAACCTCGGTGAGCTGCAGTTCGGGGCAGTAGCATCACAACTATATTTGACCAGTTCAAGGCAGTATTATTACCACTACATTTGATGCTTCCACCTCAGTCTGGGTCACATCTCTTCAAGACCACTGCCCCCTGGTAAAATTGTCTAGCCAAGGCTTGACCTGAATGTAAAAGCTCATATAAATACATGGGTGGGGTTGTGCCAGCAATTAGGAATGAGGGTGGGGGGGACCCCCTCTTAGCAAGCTAACAAAGCCAGGAAAGCTTTTGAAGCAAGAGCAGCCTATCAGAATGACAGAGCTGACATTTAAAGTTGGTTGGACAATAGCAACAGGAGAAGTGTTAAGTGACCTGTTGGCTCAGCAGCATATTCATTAGGCTAGTTAGGGGGCTATTTCAAAAGCTTCCAGTTTGGACCTAGCTTCTCCCATCACTGACTTTCTGTGTTAGCATGCAATAGAGATGAAGAGTCCCAGTTAACCCTTTTCTAACCCATAAGGTCCAAAGCTGTTTGCAGAGGTTTGCTTTACAAGAACTTTTTTTTTCTTTTAGTTTAGAGTTTGAATTCAGCAAAAACAAGCAAAAATCTCCTCCTAGTTCATGTGAAACCCTCCTATTCTTTACAACACATGGCAATTCCACACATGGATTCGCTAATGCCCACGGACTAAGGCTGAATTCCAAGTTCTTATAACTATAGTAAAATATTTATAATTGCTCACTGGGATCTCAGCCAGTGAGAGTATTTCCTCTTTAACCTATTAAACAAAAAGAGTTATCTTAAATACGTGCTGAAAATAGAAAATAAAATTAGCAGCGGTGTTTAAGGAGCTTGCCAGCATGCAAGTTCAGAGACACAGAGGCTGAACTAGTCCCAGCCCAACTATGGGAAACCTAATGTTCCACTGATTTAAATATAAGTTCAGTTTAACAGACACCCCCCCCTAAAACGGGGTGGTGCAGCCTGCTATCCTGTACTGCCACATCCCATTACACTGATACCTCTGCAGCAATAGGATATGCTCCCAAGTGCACTCACAGAAATAATTACTGTCAAATGTACCTCTTGGACATGGAGAAATGAGAGTTAAAATAACTGCAGGTTAAAATAACCACCACATTAGGTGGCAACTCAAAACCTCCTTGTGGCAGAAACGCAGACAAGACAAACCAAAACAGAGGCAAGACAAACTGACACGCCGTTACCTTCACACGTGAGCTCACCCTCCTCCTTGTCTCCTTGCCCCTACCTTCGTGGCTTTTCGCTTGCCCTCCCTTCTCCTCCGTCCTATTCGTGCTTATTTTCACACCCCAGACATGGCTCTTTCCCAACACACACTACCAAGGTGCCCAGGGGTGGCAAGAGGGCCGTTTCTCCCTGCAGAGCTGCTCCAGGAGATAAGGCACCGCAGCACAGAACCTCCCGCACTACCAGACTCATGGTGTTGGTGTCCCCTGCACACTGCCTCCTTATGGTCCCTGCTCCCCTCGGCTCCCTTCATCCAACAGGTCCCTCCTGCCACAACGCTCTTTCTCCAGACATCTCTGTGCTCAGCTGCCACAGGATCATATGTTTCCACCTATCTTCTTTTTGCAGAGACACTATCTAAAACCTTCTAGCCCTCAACAACTTGGTAGTGTAAATGAGCAGGATTCAACCTCGAAAGGGCATTTCTGTTCCAGTTTTGTGTACAAAGAATCATACGGAAAGGAACAATGTCATTAACACTAAAAACACTGATTGAAAAATAAAAATAGCAGCATTTACCCACATACCCACAATCAGGAGGAGAAGGAAGACAGAACAGGTAGAAATAATCTCCACAAGTTTCTCATAGACTTCAGAGGAGAAGTCTAGGGGCAGTTTTAAAGGAGAAGATTTTAAGTGTTTTCCTTGCACTTTAATTGGCAAGTAATCAAGACCACATTCAATGCAACACAAGTTCTCCCAAACACGCTGTGACAGCAGACCTAGAAACTCTATTAGGAATCCAATGCAATTACAACCCAACAGCAGTCCAGCAAAGGACTAGATGCAAAAGGAGACATGACCTCACATTAGGTGGTGGTGTTACAGTTAAGGCTTAGTTAAGAATACACTGAAGTGACACTAAACAGAAGCAATCAGATGGGTTGGTGCTTGGGCAGAAATGCTGTTCTTGTATATTTAGTTCCCAGTCCTGAAAAACAGTTATAATCAGAGATGCCTTCTGATCATCACACAGCTCTTCTCCCAATTATGAACTCTGATACCGCTAGCAATATCTGGACAAAAGTGTTGATGTTTTTCTCTTCAATTCCACCACTGCACACATTTCACACGAGAAGTGGGGCACTATTCTGCATGGGGGCAATTACACCTCTCTAGTTCAAAGGTATGAAAGAAGAGACTGTTGTTCAAGAAGCCTAATCCTGGTGCAGCACTGTGTCATGATACATTTCTGAACAAAGTTTTGGGACAGACCATAAAAATAAATGCTTTGCAACGTAACTACCTGTCTCCAGATGCCCGTCTCGCTGTGGAGGTCACGTACAGAGTTCTTGGCTAAGGAGGAAGAACAAGTTTTCTCTGTCAGAATCGTTGACCTAGAGCACAGTCCCTTTCCTGGCTTGTCAGGCTCCCAGACTGATCGGCTGTTGGATCACGGAGTGCAGACAGGCTGTTCTGACCATCACTTTAAGCTGGTGGAACATCTAGCTGTAAGAAAACAGGAGGCACTTGGGTGATTCCAACATGGTTAGGAAATATGCTAGTATTATATCACATTAGAACTTTAGGAAAGCTCTACTTGTTACAACAGTAATTGCCAGAGGGACATAAATGGAATGAGTCCTGCAAAAGAAGAGCCTAAAGCAGTTTTTCTTGATCTGTGACCAGCACTGCACTTTTGGGACGTCAGATCTCTAAAACCGATGGAAAACAAAAGATGGATGTACCACATATGCACATATCCTCACCAAAAGAAATTAAAAATGTAAGTAATAAAACTTTACACTTTAGCAAAACATTTAATTAGTCATAAATAAAACCCACCAGAGTGACACTGCACAAGATGACTCCTGTATTATCTTCAAAGCAGTAGGTGGATCTGCAGTTAAAATGAGAATGAGAACCCCCTCAAAGCCCCTTAAACCTTTTCTTTTCCATGACCTCTCTGTGCCCTATATGTTTTTTCTTCTCATAAGTCTGTTCAGAAAATTGTTTCCTTTTAGGTATCAGTTTGGTACTATCATTTCACCATAGCAACAGACAGAAAACAGCAGCTCGAACCCTGCAAGTTGTTGGATGATGCAGGTAGGCTCTCCTGCGAGGGAAGGCTTGAGTGAGACACTGCTCACTTGCATGATTCTGGATTCAACTCTGCTCAAACAGAATGTACACAATTAACTAAATAACTCCAATTAAACTACCAAGAAGGCAAGAAGATTTTCAGTAACTGCACCTTGTGTGCAGCTGCACTGTAATCAAGGTATGGCACCAACCTCTGTACATCTCAAACTTCCTTTAAAAGTAGCTACCTCAAATCCTGGAGATAGACATGGACCCCAAAATCCACCAGAATAGCTGAATAAATCCCAGAAAATTCTCTCACAGACCTCTTTGCTGGTTCAGGCCTTGCTGCCAGCAGTGCCAAAGCTACCAGCAGGTGGATGGAAAATGCTGTGAAGCCCCAAACATCCATGTCCCTCCCAAGCAATGGCCAATGAGGAGAACGGATTTGAGCTAAGATACCAGAACATGAATCAAAGAGGATGAGGCTAAATCCTTCTGCTTTACTGTGGAAGTATTGGACTCTGACTGCAAGCAAATAGGGAAGTAAAGAAGTCAACAGGATGATGAAGCAATGAAGGAGAGGAAGCAGCACGTTGCAATGCATGGTTGGGGGATTACATGAATATCTTGACACCATTGAAAAACATGATTTCCTCCAGCAAATGTCAGATTGAGCCACAAACTGTGTCAATGTATCAAACTTGGCCTCCTACCAGGGTGTGCTTGTAGCTATCCCTGATGATGTTCGAAGAAAATTTATTTGGGGGAAAATAATAAGGACCATTACCATTTCTGCTAAGCACTCCTGAAGAATTCTTACTTGGCATTTGTTGAACATGTGCCTTGTTAACATATTTGATTAATTCCTGCTCGGCATGGGAGTAGAGGAACACTACAGTGAGTGAATAACATATTTACAGCAGAAGTCCTTCTAAAATGTGTGCGTTTCTAAGTTCTAATTTGTGTGTGTCTTCATATTCTATATATTACTTCTAGAGATACCTACGTGTCTATATACACATTATGAATCATCGTAATATTAAAGGAAGGTGAACTTCCCTAAAAATTCTCAACTATTTTAATTTTATTTTAGATTTGTCTTCTATTTCAGATATGTAATATCTTCTTTTGAAATCAAGGGTGTTTAGTGTATACCTATTATCAAAGATCCCATTGACATCTATACTTTTTTTTTGATTATTACTTCTCATATCAAGAAAAAGATGTCTGTCAAAATTCTCCCAAAGTATCTCAGCTTTATCCTTTTCTTAAATAAAAGTCTTTCAAAGAAAATTGCCCTCAATCGTACAAGACAGAAAAACAAACTGAAAAGATTTTATACACAAACACACACATATAAATCAAAAACCTACCCAGCTTCCTTTTGCGTATTGTCAGAGACGGCACATTTTCACAGCACCAGCAGCCTGGTATATTTGTTATTTAAAAATAACCAAAAGGCTTTAGACCTTGCTTTTCTTTAATCTATAAAACAGTGTCAAAAGCTTGACCTCAAGTTACAAAACCTTTCAGAATTCTGTGAAATTCCACAGATGACACTCAGGAAAGAATCCACATTTGTATTACTTCGGTCATAGTATATTGGTTGGTGGGAGACAGTTTTTTCCCACCATCATATAAACCGGCAAGACAAAAAAACTTCGTAACTATGAATCCCATTTTCCTGGGAAAAGTGTATATAGAAATGGCAAAGTTTTTTGGCTTTACTGTGAACACGGCAAGCGCGGTCTCCGGTTCATTTGGCATTCCTTTCCTGTCTTTCCATCAGCTCATTTGTTTTCCATGTGGCTGCTTGTACGTATGCAATTGTCTCTGGTTATCATATGCTGAACATTATTGTTATGCACTCAGATTTATTCCCAGCATGAAAATTATTTGGAAATGGGAGGAATGAGGGGGAGAAACACAACCAGCACTGGAGGCAGTCTCACAGCAGAGCGCTCAGAGCCTCCTTACAAACCTGCCTTCCCTGCCAAGAACCCGCGTTGCGAGAGCGAGCGCCAAGGTGCCTGTGTCACCACAGGAAAATCATATGGGAGGCAAAAATCAAAATCTGAGGCACAGGCCAAGCTCAAGGCACAGTAGGAGCACATATACACCATTGCTGCAGCCTGCTCCCTGAAAAACTTGTGTATGCCTGGTCCTTACTGAGGCAAAGTGCCACAGACAGTACCTGAGCGTGGTAGCTACAAACACTCCCGTGGCAGCTTCCCAGCACTGTTGTTTTGCAGCCCTGGGCTTTGCTGAGACAACAAAGTAGTGACTTCATGGTGAACCATCAACTCGTGCACTAAGTCCAAGCTATACTCAGAAGGAAAGCTTTTGGTTAAGTAGGTTAAGGGAGTTCAGTAGTAGCACACTGACAGTACATCACCAAATAAATAGCTGAGTATCAGACTTCTTGCACTGGATGCAGCTGTCGTGTCCCTTGGCCGGAGCTGCTGCTTCCTCTGCTCAGCCCAGGTGACTTCTCCCCCAGTGCAGCCAGCCTGGGATGGGCAGAGAGCAACTGCACTGGGCCCACCAACACTGTTCAACTGAGCACAGTGACTGTGGTCTCCTCCAAATGGGGTGGCAACAAGCAGATGGAAGACATCGTCCCTTTCACCAATGCAGCTGGAAGGAAACGGTGGCTCTGTCTAATCAGAAGTTAACAGAAGTCCTCTCTCTTCTAGCAGTGTGACCACTCTTAAGACAGGTCTTTACCAGCAGATCCCACCAAATGGGGGACATTACTTTCCAGCATCTCAAACCACTCGCACAAGTTTGAAGCGTTTCTTGGGCATTAGCAAGACTTGTTCCCTATGCTCCTGTCTCCGAGTTCACAGCTCCATTACAGCATGTTGAGCAGGGGACTGACACCTCCCTGGTCTGAGGAGTCACCTCACTCCCGATGGCAATGTAAGCACATGGCTACTCATCTGCACATCCACATAAAAATGAGACAGGGCTCCATGCATGAACAACACTGCATTCCTGCAAGGGAGAATGTGCTTCCTTCACTGCCAGCTACCCAGTGTAACTTGTCTGTTGTAGTAATTTTGGTCGACAACACTCACTACTACTTACCCTCTTAGAATAATCTCACCCTTACAGTACCTCTCGCAGCCTAATGTTTTGCAATGAAATCTGAGAAGGTCTGAATGACCCTAATAGCAGTTCGGCAGTGGCACTCTCTCACAGTTATTATATAAAAAGGTAAGTGTGCTCCTTCCAGCTCTCCATTTAAATTTATAGTGATTGGTTCCATACAGCAACATGGTAAACAAAAAAATCCCACAGTCTTCATTTAAGAGGTTTATAGTAAATTAAAAAATTGCCAAGAGTTGTGTGCTGACTCCCAGTGTGTCAGCTCTGTGTGCAGGAAGGGGATTCGGGCTCCCTTTCCAGGGCACACATAAAACACAGCGTGATATACTGCTCCGTTCCTCGAGGAGTGCAACTGCAGCGAAAGCAAGAGCAGCTTACACCACTGGTCCTAAGGAAATCCGAGCAAGCCCAGGCTGGCATGGCCAAGACAGAGATCACACGCACTGCTCTGCAGCCTGCTCTCCCAACAATGCTCCAGCATCTCCTTAGGATTTGACGAGGCACCAGGCTGCAGGTACAAGGCAGCATGGAGCTGAATCCTGATTAATTTGGTACACAGAGCCGTGTACTATGCAGAACAAAGACTGCCAGCTCTGTCAGACGCGGCAAGGATTGTACGAATTATTTTTTCTATTTTTACAAGGAGCACAGACCTTGAGAAGGTTCTTAAACTATCTCTAGAGATTAAAGGCCATTCTGTTATTCTGAATTCAGGCTGCAGGAAAGACAGGTCTTCACTCACAAGCTTTTAATTTCAGTAGCTGCACAAGTAAAATCAGAAAATACACACTGGGTTTGATCCTACTGCTGCTGAAGTCAAAGGCCAAGATCCTATGCAAGGTAGTGGCAAGAAAGGTGCAATTCTGCTACACAAAGCAAAATGTCTGGGGAATTCTCGGGCCTATCCTGACACAAGGTTCTCCCCTCCAAGAGCACTTGCTCCCCAGTGACCTTGCTGGCTCCCCACCACCCTGCAGGACCCTCACAAGGGCACCCCACACCACAGCCCCGCTGGGAGGAAATGTCAGTGCAGATCACCCACAGGAAGGCCTTGGCAGTACTGCTCGGTCACAGCCATCCATGGCTGCTCCTCCTAGACTGAGACCTGCACATGAGACAGGCACCACAGGAGAGATGAGGCCTACTTCGCCTTGACATCACCTCCATCTTGTTTTGGCATGGACTCGTGGCATCTACTCCCCATGAGCAGGAGGAAGAACAGGAGGGCCCTCCAAATCTCCGTGTGAACACCCCTTGTCAAGCTGTTTCTCCATAGCACCCACCTCCCTGGCAGTGCCATGGCCTGTTGATCCAGAGCACCTCACAAGGGGCTCCACAGCTGCGGGACAGGCTGTCCCTGGCCAGCCAGGACCCTGCTCAGCACAGCCCTTGGGCCCTGTGGCAGCAGACAGCATCAGCCACGGGGAACTTGTTTGTTGGCATGGGGGATGACAGCTCTTCCATGTCCTTCCATGGCCTGGCCAACATAGCCTTGCTCAGCAACAAGGAGCTGGCGCTGAGGTGACAAGTTGGTAATTACTGCATGAGAAAACTTGTGCACATCGGGCCCCAGGGAGTTCTGGTTTGCTACCAGTTCAGCAACTGTTGCAGGTCCCAAACCTGAAGCTGCTCCCAAGAGCAGGAAGTCAGGATAAATGCCTGCTTTTCCTGCTGCCCCTCTCAGTGGCTCCAAGATGGGGCAACCAGGAAGGCAAGAGAGCCGTCACCCACCTGGGACCTTCCTCACCAGCCTGGCGGAGTTCCTGCAGCACCCTGAGGTGCTGGTGCAACCCCTCAGCCCCTGTGTGCCCGAGGGGCACAAGCAACACATACGATCGAATGCAATCGTGTTTGTGTGGGATGAAGCATCCCGGCCAAAAGCACATGCCCTCCTGAGGAGGGCTCTCCCGGTTCTTACCTTGTGTTCCTCCCCATCTGCTCCCCCATTAAAATAAATAAATCGATGTGTTGCTGGCTGGGCCTCAGCCCTGCGCAGCCCACGCTACGTACAGGCCTGTCTCCCATCAGCTCTGCCTCCTCGTAGCCCGGCCTCAGCCGCAGGACCTCACAGCAGCAAGGCTTTGCTGACGGTCCGGGGCGGCTGAAAGCTCCCAAAGCCAACCCAAGAGACTGGTTCTGCCAGCTGGTGAGGCCCTTCGCCTCACATCCATGCAGGAAATACAGCCATGCCCATCCCCTAATTTATCAGGCTTGCACAACAAAAAATAAATGTGTTTTTATGAAGGTGGGGGAGAATCACCAGCCCTGCCACATTCTCTGTGGATTTGAGTCCTCAGCATCTATCCGGCAATCACTTAGCTAACGTATTTCAAGCCATCTCGTACTTAAAGAAATTCCTCCCCTTCCCTGAAGAAGATACAAAGCAAAACCATCCAGTTTGCACCTCTGAAGACACCCTTAGGGGTCAGTGATGGATCTGAGTGGAAAAAAGGGTCTGTAAAACTGCATTTGAAAGGCCACCTGCGGGAGAAGTTAGCGCAGCTCCCTCCCTGCCGCTCGCAGTATGTCTAATGTCAGGACTTGCACTCCAGTGGCATGTTCCCGAGGTGCCTTGCACACCTGCTGAACTAAGGCAAAACCGGACACTGCAGAGAGGTGATTTATGTCGCCAGGGCAAGGCGCTGCCTCAGAGGTCCCTCCCTGCTGCAGGCGGGACTCGCACTCACTTGTTCTCTGCCTTTCCTCGCGGATCTCCCACTCTCAAGATCAATGCTTGTTTTCAGAGAGGAAGCCTGTGAGGCCAACGAACCTGATCTTCATTTTTCAGCATCCAGAAATCCCAAGGCTGCTGTGCTGCCCTGAAAAGATGCTGAGCTGAAGAAAGACCCGGGCAACCTCAAGCCCGTGCTGCAGTCCTTAGAGCCTGTTTATCCCACGACCTCTGTGCTTTAAAGCACTGTAGCAGCTTTACCCTAACCAAGTGCTAGAAGGGCTCCACCAGAGCCAACCAACTAGCTTGGCCGAAAGGATAATCAACTCAGCAGAGGAAGGCAAAGGACTAAGAGGCTTTCCTTTCTCCATTTGTCAGGCAACAGGTCACACATCCTTGCAGACAGATCCCAAAGCCTGTCTCTGCTTTCACATTTCCTCCCTTCCTTTTGCTGACGCTTTCCTGACACATCTTCTTGTGCACTTTGCTCAGCTTTCTAAGTAACACTCCTCTCCGCTTGTTCTCCTTCCCACTCCCTGTCACTGGAGTCCTGCTGCTGTCATCACACTCCCATCAGACTTCTCCTTTCAACTGTGCGTTTCCACACTGTCTCTCCCAACTGTCACATAAGCTTCTGGTTCAAACATCTGTTCCTCCCCCTTCCCAGGAAGTTACTCCAAAACATTCTGCTTTCTGTCTGAATGGCAGGAAAGATATATTTGGTTGTACACGTGGCACTACACAGCCATCCATGCTGTGGAGTGAAAGCCTCTTTTTTTGTGTGATTTGATCACACCAATTCCCAGGGTTGCAGGCTTAGTCCCTCCCTAATCTGCCAGAATGATGAGTGAGAAGCATGTTTCCTGCATCCTACAGCCCAGCTGCTAAGGGCTATCAGCCTCTGCTGTGCTGGAAATCAAAGGAGAGGGAAACCTGCTATCACTCACAAAGAGAAGGTCCCCATCATAATTTTCTGTAATGGGATAAATGGACCCCCCTCTGCAGAATGACTCAATAACGGTATGTGGAGGCCAAGCATTTCACAGTGCCAAGAAAGCACTGGCCATTTATACGAACAACATGACTACGCAGAATGCAAACGCTCACATCAACCAGCGATCTCAAAGGGCATGTGCCCTTGTGCGACGCTGCTGAGACCAGTGTTTAACATAGTCAGAGAGGTTGCTCCAGGCAACAGTACGATGTGCAGGACAGCCATGCCGAGCAACTCATGGCTCAAAGGCAGAACACATTTCCAGGGCTCCCCAACAGGCCCCAGCAGCCCAGATACCGGCATGCCCAGCTCTGCTGGCAGCCACCGAAGGGCCCAGCCTCACCGAGACCTTGGGAAGGGAGTGGGAGTGATCACAGGCGAAGAACAACCGCTCTCCAGCCCCATCCTTGCTCGCCCCCCTGCAGCGGCTGGAGGTGAGGCAGTTGTACGGTAGCAGGAAGTCTCAGCAGTGTTATTTTGTCTCCTTCCTCGAATAAGCAGAATTCCAAAATCTGGTACTGTGAGAAACTTCAGGGTAGAAAACAGTGTTGCAATCCTTGTGCCTGTCCACCTTCTTCCAAAGCATTCGCTGTCACTCAGCAAAGGCAAAGACTGGGGCTTCAGCTCCTGGATACTTCATCTCACAAACCTCTGCTTCAAGACACAAGGAGAGCTGTAAGGCCACACTTATATCCACCATCACACCAACCCGGGCTCCTTTGACACCGCAGGTTCAGCCATTTATCAGGTACATCAAACACAGCTGTGCAGGACTGCTCCATATCTGCAGCAAATGCCTGAACAAATAGTGCAGCTGATCACAAACTCCTTGAATTATGCAGGTGACATGGTCTGCTCCTCCACCACTGATAGTCCCTCCAATAATGAAGAGCTCAGTTTCTCATGGCCTTCAACCACATTCCCAAATCAGGCACCAAAACTGAAGTAAGGTTCAGAGATTTTCTGTTGATGGCAATGATGGTGAGTTCTTCCAGGAGTTGCAACCCTAGTGAAGAAACTGAAATGTAGTTTCTATTCTATTCCCCTTTCAGCTGCTTATAAGTTTCTCAAAGATTCCTATTCAGGGTGAAATGTTCAGTGCTAGGTCTCAGCTCAGAGATGATTTCTTTTATTTCCCCCTGCAGGAACCATGAGCAAAATACTAAATGCAGTCGATTTGGAGTTCGGGGAGTGTGAGCAATCAGATATTTCCCCCTTGTTCCCTCTGATACCATATGTTCCAATTGGCAATTTTACACTTGCATACTGGTAACTCATAAATGGAGGAGATGATAGACTTCAAATGTTCTCATTGAGAGGCAGAAAACAAACCCAGATTTAACAAAATAATTGGTTCAACACTGTTAAGATGAGTTTAAAGAATTCTGATAAGGCTTTTCCATTCCCCAGTGTCCCAGGAGGGATAAGTACATACTTTTGATTTTAATCTATGTGCTATAATTTTAAGGATAGCTGACACAAGGTGGTCTTTGTTAAGATGCATATATTTGCTTTGAAATCCAAAGAAGTTCAATACTTGCAGATAGCCCAAAAAATGAAGACATTGCATTATTCAAGTAACTTTTGAGCTCTTTTGGCAAAACCTTTATAAGTCTGTAAGCTGAACAGCTCCATTTCAATGCACTTTTTGTGCTGGTTTGCAAATTCTGCAGTGGAACGTTTTTCCCTTTAACCCCAAACTCACTTATAACTAACAGTAAAGAACCCCAATATTCTTGCAGTGGTTTATTTTAGAAAACCAGCCTTACATCCTAATCATCTTCACTCACTAGGTCAACTAGGCCATGAAGGGCTTTTTTTTTTTTTTTCCACTTCGGAGTCCCTTGTTGAGAGCAGACAGTCCTGCAGATTCCCTGCAAATTTTGCGTATGTGTCTGGGTTGCTTCTGGATTCAGCATTTCTCTCATCTGAGGTACTGACCAGGGAAATTTTATAATGACAGGTCAGTGTTTGGAACCAGCTGTTTTGTTCAGACCTTCCTTGGCAAACCACTGGCAGATCCTTTGACAAAGGCACCATCCCTCACACACCAAATGTTATAAATACATAGGCTGTAAGACAGCACAGATGAACTTTAAGCACAGGTACTTCCTCATCACAAGTGTTTAATCATTATTAAAATTATGTATGCACAGAGATGATTATATTTATAATCAACTCCAGGAGCAGGTTTACCAGAAGGATGTAGGGAGTCAGTATCCCTCTTCCTGCTCCTCCCGTTACCACTGCATGGTGCAGAAGCACCTTTGCACATGGCTGGGAAATTACTGAATAGCAGCCCAGCCTATCCTGCTTCCCCTATATCATCTAGGGCCCTGATTGCAGCCGAGAGAGTCACTACTGACAGCTCATATCACTTAATAAGGTGGGCACCAGATTGCCACCAAAACACATCCCATCACGGAGTATTGAAGCAGCAGGCAGAACTGAACTGCTTGGACAAGGAAGTTCATAACCTTCAACTCACCAAAGGTAAGAGCTGGCACATCATCAGGAAAGCATCTTCTTCCAATGAAGAAAAGGGCCCAGCATCACCTGGAAGAGATGAAACCCCTTTGGCAAGTTCTCTGCCTCCCCAGCATCCAGCACCCACTGGCTTTGCACCTAGAGCTCCTGGGCATTTTGATCCCTTGTAACCTAATAAATAATTCATGATTGCTACTCGAGTCCCACCTGCAAGGAAGAACTCACCACTTTGGCTATGCTAATAATGCACTGGCTACTAATGCAATGGGATGGTTGTGAGTTTCCTTCCCAAACGTCCTGGATAGACTTCATCACACCAGTCACTTGGCACAGTAATGCCCCCAGGTGCTATGGAATTACTCTTGATTTATAGCAGTGTGAGGGAGAGAATAATCAACCCCTGTGTCTTTACCTTCCGAGATACCAGTCCTGCTGTCATCATCCTCATACTTTGAAGCTCTTCATTTCAGTCAAGTTGGGAGAATTACTTTGCTTCTGCATCCTTAAGCTCCAGTCATTCTTTGCTGTAATTCCTTGCAGCAATTTCTGGAAAGGTGCTTTCCCCCCTCCATTCCCCTACAATAAATGAGTTTGTCACTTGAAATATACTGCCAATGTGTTACATGTCCCACAGTGTTTGTGGTTATATCAGAAGTGCTTGTTTATAGCACCATAATTCAGCGATATCTTGATTACAGGAGAGATGCTGTAGTAACTCACTGTTGCTACAGAGAGTATTATTTTTCTTTACCTTTAATATAAAGCGCTGAGTTTTAGTCAATACACCGAAAGGAAAAAAAGTGCAGTTGTTGCCCTAGTAACCAGCTGCCTTGTAAATGGTAGGATGTTAGGAGCATAAGGTGTTAATTGTTCCAAGTGCTGCTTGTGGTCAGGGCTAGAGTGGGAGAGATCACGAGAAACATCTGGGACAAGGAAGGCAGCGGCTCTTCACTTGGGGAGAGCCTAGACAACAGCAAGCAGGAGACGAGGACAGGAGCAGGGGCTGGAGAGCAGCACCCGGAGGGCTCCTGCTGCAGGGGCTCCGTGGGAGCAGCGCCATGCCAGGCTCCTCTCCTGTTGCTCCTCTCTCCAAGCCGCACGAGCCGGCTCCACAGCAGCCTCCTGCTCTGCAGCATCTGCCACCTCGCCCTCCCTCCCACCCCCTAAAAGCAGCCCTGCAAAGTGAACAGTGCACACAAATCCTGCTAGACCTGGAGGAAAGTTTTCTATTTCAGCCCCTTTTATCCATTTACCTGCTCTGGATGCCCTTCACTCATGTGAAGTGAACCTGCCAGCACTTGCTTTCCTCTAGCAAATCAAGACGAGGAGCAGGGGTATGTGTGTGGGGGGGAAAAAAGGCAGCTTATTTATAGGCTAAGTCCCTCCCGTGGGCAGGGTTATGCTAACCAGGGAGCCCAGGTCCCAGTGGGCTGCAGGTACCTGATAGCAACACATGGTGAGGATGGCTGCGGGCCAAGGTCGAGCCTTAGCACTCAAGGACAGGGACGAGAGAGGGACAAGACGACAGGGTTGGTGGCCCTGCTGGGCCCTGCTTTTCGTGGACACGTTTTAGATGTCTCATTAACTTGTGGGGTTCGTTTTCCCCCCCATCATTTTTATTTAGCATCTCTTGCTATTCATTCTTGGTAATAAAACTATAGATCATGGAGAGCCACATCACAAAGCCTTGCATGCGATTTAATGCCACTTCATCACACTGGTGATGAAGATGTGCCTAGCTGCACAATCTTAATACAAAATTTGAGGCTTGTTTTATTCCTTTTGCTCTTCCAGCGCAGTTCCTTGTGATAATGCAGCCATTTCGGTCTCGGCACACAGACTAATGCAGACCTCTGCCACCAGCCAGTGCTGGGGTCTTTGCCATGCATCTTTTACACTAAGAAAACACCCTTTGAGCAAATAAAGCTGAGAATCTGTGATTTCTTCCACATGGAGAGCATCTGGGCAGTGCTTTGCATAGCAGTCACATTTAAACTGAAGTCTCAGGGTAAGACTGAAAAATAAAGAAGAATGAGTTGAGTTGGGTAATTAGATAATAACATTGAAGGCTCTGGAGTTTAGCCCAGGAATATAGTGCCATATATGTGTCCTGGCCAGCCTGCTCCCTTGCTTACTGCTGGCAGCCCAGTCCTAAGGATCAAGGAGATCCGCTCTCCACATGGAGTCCAAAGAGAGCCAAGCGCTCGGGTGCCACAGCAGCCGAACAGCGCATGGAAGGCAGGAGAGGCCAGCTCAGTCCCACCGCTGGCAGCGTCCCAAGGAGCTGCTTCGGATGCCTGTGTGCAATCCGGGGCTGCAGAGCCGCGTCGCAGGACGTGACGTGGAGCCCTAGCAAGGCCACTTGTTCCTTACAACAGACGGGTGGAATAAACCTTGATCCTGGGAGGACATTAGTGGAAACGGTGCTCGGTAGGACCATGAGGCCAAAGTGTTTCAGGATTGGCAGTGTGAGGTGCTTAGGGACAGCGTTGGGGGTCTACAAGGCTGACTCGTGCACAGTGCAAGTCATCCCCTGAGCAGGCACGTGGAAGGGAAGCTCCAGCCCCTAAGCTCTGCCCTAGACCCTACTGGGGTAACAGCTGGTGCAGAGAAAGGCTTGGATAGAGCCAGAGCTAGTCCTCATCCATCCCTCCCCATGCAAGCAAATACTAACATAGCTGTGTGCAGTGGTTCCCAAGAGCGGAAAGGGCAGCGCACTCAGTGGGAGAGGAAAACTGATGTGGGTTTTGCTTTCTGGAGTGGCAGTTCTTCTACACTCATCTCTCAAATAGCTGCAGAATAGAAAGGCAAAGTAGAAGCAAGTTCTCAGACTCGGGAAATCCTTCAAAAATAAAGCAAATCCTTTTGAAAGGCAGACTTTGTCAGCTGCCCTATTTTTAGAATCAACTCCTACAGGTCCTTCCTTGAACGATAGCAGTTTTGCCTGAGCAATGACTAGGGACTGCAGGATTTAGGCTTTTAATAAAGCAATTGTGTAATTAAAAATAAATGGGTCTCTAGTGTCACTATTTAAAAAAAAACTTAGATCAAATAAGACATTTCTTTCTTTTTGGTTTACCCTGCTTGGATCATGCAGAGCTTTAATGACGCAGTCACAAATGTTGTATTTAAAAGGCCTCTTAGTTGCTGAGAAAAGCCCCAGGAGAGGGCTATTAACTGGCCAAATTAGGCTATTTATTTTTGTGAGTTTTGCAAGTTTGAAAAAGAGAGGCACATTTTCACTTAGGAGAGTGATATTTCAAATAGGTCACAGGAAACTCTGGCAGGCAGGGAGCAAAGCCGAGCGTCGGTAGGAAAACATTAACCAGAGACATTTTGCAAGTGCAAGTCGACATTTGGGTTCCTAATGGCTTCTGAAGTCCATTCAAAAATCTTTCACTGGATGTAAAATAGGGGCAAGACATTGCAGCTGTGCAGGAGCCCTGGCCTAATCCTGAAAGCCCTTAAAATGGCAGGGCTGCGCCTGTGGCTGTCAGCACCGTAGACAAGTCTGGCAGTAGAGCTTGAAGGATACGGACTCTTTCTGCTGGCTACGAGATGCCTGGTGCTTACACAGAAAGCTGGTCAGTTATGAAATTTCCCTGGACCTTCTCTGCCCCAGCTTTCATTTTTAATTCTTCAGAGCATTAATGAGCTTAGCTTTCCTCTCACATAATCACAGCCCAGAGCAAGCCAGGAGTGACTTAAATGCACAGAGAATGCACGAGTTTTAGACCAGAAAATCAGGCCCAATACTTTTTACATGCACAAGGTTGGTTTGAAAAGGTTTCTCCACACTACCTCCACAGAAATGGCATGTTTGCCTATTTCCTATTATTCCTTACATTTCTCATTTGAAAATAAAAACAAATAAATAAAGAAGAGGATTACACAGAAGTGATAGTGCCTCCAAGGGACTGACCCATCTCCCATGGACTTGGGCAACTCTGGGTGAAGGGACCCAGTAGCTGATGGGGTAAGAGCTTTCATTTGGTGCTGCCCCTGACTAGATCAAGGATGTGGTTCCTAGAACTGCTGCCACATGAACAACAAGAGCACCCCTGTGCTTGCATGCGATGCAGAGGCTTTGCAGGAGCACGAGCAAAATAAGAAAATGAAAGATATAATAAGAAAATAAAAGTGGCCTTCCTAGAAAGTAAAGTGCATGCCTCATCATGAGTCGTTAAATTCCCACTAGTTGAGTATAGAAATTAAGCAAACGAGTCTTAAATAAAAAGTCAGCATACGCCTATTGGGCTAATCTTTGTTTTTCCCTCTGTAAAGCTGCTGGCGATGCTACCAACCACCCGGGATTCTGAGGGTGGTGTGTCCGAGGCCGAAAGCTCCCAGATCTGTGATGTTTATCAAAATAGTGCTTCAGTCAGCGAGGAACAAGCCTGTGTTGAAACCCCTCCAGCGACTGCGGCGCGGCTGCCTGTTAGTGGCCATGCCCCGCTCCTCCGTCCAGCACGCGGCTGCCGTGGTAAGTGCTGCGTGCCCAGCGTTTCCGCAGGATTCCAGGTTTTATAGCACAGGCAGATCGGTGTTTTATTGGATCTGAACGAGGGGGCTGGCACTGGAGCAAAGGGAGCTGAAGGGGAAATGGAGAGTGTGACATTTCCCTGAAAGCCCTGTCAGTAAATACACAAAACATCAAACAGAACTGACCCCAAGCTCTCATCTTCCAGCAATTGCTGTACTCTGTCCTAAGCAACAAAACAATCCCTCGCGCCGCCACTCTGCCATATAAAACCCAAGCCAGGCCAGGAGGCAGTGCAGGCAGCGCGCAGCCACGGCCTGAGCGCGAGCACCACCGTACACTCGGGAGACGAGCAGGGCAGAGGGGCCCGTCAGCTGTGACCCGTCCCAGGTAACGTGTGATGGGAGGCCACCAGACACCCTGTTTTGCAGGGGCCAGGAGGGAGTTTATAGGGAGGAACGTATAGAAAGCACAGACACAGTGCTCGTGCCTTCAGCCCGGAGGCAGTCACAGCACTATGAGATGCTTGCTCGGTACAACCTCTGCCCCAGCTCACACCCCACGTTGTCCCTTTGGACTTTACTGAGGCTATTCAGGTTGCAAGTCGCTGCCTCTGCCTCAGTTGTTTGCTACTGCCAGTAAAAACACCTGAGTAAAAGCAGCCCTTTTCACGGACAGATCGAGACTGACTCTCCGTCTCAGATAAACTCGCTGGAGCTCCAGTTTCACTCATCAGCATAAGGCAACTGCGCAGTGCTCTTCTCTAGAGGGACCCTGGGTCTGCTCCAGCACGGATCCTCCAGATCTGCTAACTCTGTCCAAGAGTATTTATTTAGCAGGTAAGACTTTGATGCTGCTGTTGTAGAAGTAGTTTACAATGCATCAGAAAAAACATAATATTAGTTAAAAGCATTCCTTGTGTGCCCTTAAATGTTTGTCATATCAGATGCCAAAGGTCACAAAGTAAACAGTGCCCTTTTGAGAAGTTAACTGTCGTACAAAGAGAAAGAATAGGGATGAACTTGGAGTATCACAAACCTTTCGCCCAGGACAAGAATAAGGTAACTCTACAGCTCACCCGTGTTCTGTATAACATATGCAAGACTATCATTTAAAACAGGTAAATATGGGCCTGGATCTCCCAAGACACACGAAAGGAGTTCACCCCTTCCCCATGGACTGGCCCAAAGCAAACCCTCTTGTGCAGTCCGCAGCCAGAGGAGGTGCTTGGTCTATGCCCTTCATAGCTGGTGTGGCAGCTATCATGGTCATGGGTCCCCACAAGCCTTTGGTGGATCTGGGAGCCCATGGGGACTGCAGTTCCCAGCATGTCCCAGCAAGGGTTATGGCACAGCCCATTGTACCAATTTCACTTCAACAGATTGGTCCTTATTGGGTCAGGTCAACAGGTACCAAGCGGCAACATCTTCATGCCTGAAGATCGGAGCAGATGTTGAACTGGTCTCTTTATGTAACTAGGCTTTGCCCAATGCCCCAAGGCAGGCCAAGTGTGAAACACAGGTAACCACAGCAAAATGGACTTTCAGAGGCGGGCAGGATGTTCACCACTCTGGTTTTCCCTTTGGGGAGCAATGTCAGCCAGGCAGCCCCCAGAGGCATCGGAACCTCCCTGTGGAGCTTCCCTGCAAGACCAGGCCGGAGCCTGTTGGAGGGCCGGAGCCTGCCCCACACCACTGCCCGCTGAGCACCACGACGTCCAGGCTACCGCACCGTCACCTCACTGCCCTCTCTGCAGCAAGGAATCCTCTCTCCGGCCCCGCTCGCTTTTTGTCCCCATTTCTCCATTCAGGAAAAAGCTTCTGTCACAACAGCTGCTGATTCATTTTCTGACTTGGTGCCGAGCGTGCCAGACATAACATTCGCTTGCTGCCAAAGTGGTAAAAACAATGACTTACCAGCTCGTTTTTCTTCAGTTGATTATGTTTTGGGTGGGGGGGGGAGGGGAGAAAGGAACTTTAATTAAAATTAGATAAGGAGCCGAATAAATCCGCTGCCATGCAAAGAGTAATGCTCCGTAGGGCTTGAGAAGGGAGCGTGCACAGTAATACCTGCCACCAAAGCCTCTAAGTTACCGTGAGAGGCTCCGTGTCCATTTGCTACTCTTTGCTGACTTCTCCTTCCTCTCTGTGCTCTCCATCTTTCAGATGCCAACAGGGTGCCCAGCCAGACAAAAGTCCTTCCTCGCAGAGAGGAGCTGCCCAGAGGCCTCTTGGATGAGGGCACACCAGGATCTGACCCTTCCTGTCTGCCTGACCTTCCTTCTTTGCTCCTTGCTTTCCCGGACAAAGGCATCTTATCCCAAATGTTTCTTTGCCTCTTAGAACATTGATTAACTATTTGCCTGGTGCATAGAATGTACCCAATTTAGGACCTTTGTTTTGGAGCTGCTGATGACTGTAGTGGTCCAATGGAGATCTAGGCTTACCCAAGTCAGGTAGACATTAGAGACAGAAGGACCGAGCCTGGACTTGATGAGCAAAGTCTGATCCGTTAGACTCCAATATTTTTCTCACTGTTTGGCAGGGTGCTTTCGACACATGGGAGTGAAGCTGATCCATACTCCATGACTTCAATCATATGCCTTAGGTCATGTTTACAAATAGCTCGCCAGGTCACTAGCTCTGCTGGCAAACGTCCAAGTGAAACTTAGGTGCTGTAAAAACAACGGCACATGTAGGCTCTCTGGAATCTTGTCCCATAGGTGTTCAGCAGCAAATGCATTTCCTAACAGAGCGGCCTAGCTGCACCTGACCCAGAGCAGCAGCACCCTAGCATAGTCCTGATACCAAGATGGATGGAGAACCATAGTAACTTGCATACCTGAATAATACAATTCAAATGGAAAGATATATAAAGGACTGGTCCTCCAGTGCCCAGTAATCAGTCAAGACCTACAAGGAGGAAATGCCTTAATTTTATACTTTGGAGGCTACTGCATGCTTTGACCAAGATGCTTGTTTGCTCTCTCTAGTTAAGGGCACTATGAAAAAAGGCTATTTGGAAACGCAAAACTCAACATCAAGAAGTCATTCTTGTTCACTAGAGAAAATGAAAAAAACACTAGAGAATCTCTTAAGTGGGAATGAAGAATTTCCAAGAGTGCCCAATGAGGCACCCAGTTACCACTGACAAGCTATTGAAAATGGCTGTCCAGCTCCTTGGAATATTTTTGGAAATACATCTCATTACGTTAACATCTATTCAGAACCTGAAGGGAGTATTTTAGCTGCCATCCGCTCATAGAACTGGGAAGAAGAGATTTAAGAGATCTCTGAGGCTCTGTGTTCCTCTCTCCGCTACACAGCAACTTTTTGCTTGACTTGATCTACCCACATCGTTTCAAGAGGGCTCGTACACAGTTTTTTGGCTGATATTGCTAAATCACTTTGCTATAGCAAAACACTAGTACTTTAAGAAAATCTGCAACTCGACCAACTGTATCACAAGAACACCCACCACAAAAGATTTCTCCCTTACCTTTTGCTGATTCAGATCCTACAGAGTGCAATGCTGCCCTGCAGAGCAATGCTCACACTGTGATCAAGGCATTGGACTGTCCAGAGAAACCCTGCTCTAGCATGTTAAATTGTATTGCTAGGTAAGGACCTTCATTTCCAAGCATTTATCTGCAGGAATGATAGTGCCATTCTATACACCAGACCTATTTTTGTAATACTATGGTTCATCAGAAGATTTTATGTTAATATCAAATCAGAAATAATACACATGTGATTCATAATAATCTAACTGAATGGCTGCACTGAATGTATTGTAAGAAATTCTGGTTAGGAAAGAAACTCATTAAAGAAAAAGTGACTACTATTATCCCACTGCATATATTGTTCTACTAGAAAGTTTCCTTGAGTAGTTCCTTTAATTAGCAATTTGATATTTTGAAGGAGTGTGATCTCCACCACACACAATTTCTACAACAGACTTGGCTGGCAATAGAGGAAAACAAGCAATCTTCGCAGAGTTTGCGTCTCTAGGGCATAGCTTGTCATTTTCCAGCTATTCAGCTGCTGTATATATGTCTATAACATGGTGACACTGTTCTTGGGGGATTTTTGCTTTTTAAGAGTTACATAGGTAGGCATTTTTTTTTTTTTTACTAGAACAGATTATAGTTTTTTTCTACAAAAATTCACATTAAAATAATTGCATAACTTTGGCCTGTTTCAAATTGAAGGTGTTTGACCCCAGCTGCATTCTAGTGAATAAATCATTTATGTAGGAGCTCATTGCACAGAACGTATGGTATTTTATCTTCGCTGGTTTTCTGCCAAATACAGGCTGTAACAATTTCTCCCCTTTGTCACATTTGCTGCTTGATATCCTTTAAAATATACCAGCTCCGAGTGTGAGAAAGCAAAACAGACCACGGGCCTGCTCTGGTTGAGCTCCTTTACGCGTCCTCCTGTGCTGGCACTGAGGCTGCATTGCCTTTGGAGAACACACACTCCAGATCTGGGATCTCCTTGTGCTCAACGCTGTGAATTAACATTCATTTACATTTCTCCTATATCTGCAAAGAAGGTTCCCAAGAAGGCAACTGCACAACCGAGGAATGAGCAGAAAAAGGAATGAGAGACCTTGGAGGTGTCTCCAAACCTCCAAGGGAGGTTGTTGCCGACGTAACTCTGCTCTGCTAGGACTTCCCTCCAGGTGTGACCTCAGCGGGTATTTTAGCAAGACACTTTTCCACCCATGAGGCTGGAGAGCAAGATGATTTCATTAAGTCACCGAGGCACTGCATGGCCAGAGCCTTCAGCTGCTATTACAGCGGGTTCGACTTGAGACTGTTTAAGCAAGAGGTCAAACACTCTCAGCACTGATCTCCCGGGGGAGAAGAGATAAGGTGGAACGCAGAGATTTCCCTGCTGCCACACAAGCAGATAAGGTCTGAACGAGCAGCCTCATCCCTAAGCTGCTTCTCTAAGCTTTTTTTTACAGCTCGCGTTGGAAACCCTCACACCTCTCCGTGCTGAATCACATAATTACGGTTTCCATGAGAAATTCAGAGCAGGATCTCCTCCCACAAAATTTCCTCTTTTACCTGCACTCTTTTCACCGCTGAAGACGACTGTTTGTCAGCAGTACCTCTACCGCTGAGAGCATTCATACACAGCCCAATTTAGCAGCCAGCACAGGCGAAAACATTCCCCCCACGCAAGCTTTAAAGTGCTCTCCTGCGAGCGTGTGCGGCACAAAGAGCTCCGCTGGGAACTGCTCACTCGGGACACGCTTCCAATCTTAGCATTCTCTCTGTTAAGCAAGGAATTGCTTTTAAAAAACACAATCTGCTGCATCAGAAAGTTACTCCCAGGTTTCTCAGGAAAGGCTGGCTTAGATGGTGATATTACAGCTGGGAAGCAACCCCATTAATGGTTGCTGTCCCAGCCTGAGCTGTTCTCTGTCACTGGAAGCTCCCTCCTCCTCCTCATTACACCCTTCCTCCCCCACGGAAGGGAAACGGAGCAGCCCAGCTCCGTCTGACCCCGAGCACATAGTGAACACAGGCAAGGCACAGCTCTGAAGACACCAATTAATTATCTTTCAAAAGCAGATTGGTTCTGATTTGAAATCCCATCAAGCCAGCAAGCTGTGTCTTATAAACAGCCCCATGAGAAGCCCTTACCTGCAAGAGTGACTCAAAAACTTGCATTGACACATCTGCCTGTGTTATAGGCAGAGGTGAAAACAGCACTATAATTACAGTTGCCTATTGTATATAACTCTGGTTTTGGTTGTCCATAATTTCTTCTATAATTAATTGTTTGGGCTGAAAATGTCTCCAGCTGGGGTTAGCCTCAGGCTAAACAGGTTCATCTCAGCTGAAATGGCTCAAGTGTTTCCCAAGAATATGTTTACAGAAAAAGAATCTCTCTTGTCCCTGTTAAAAGGATCCTTCTTGTCATTTATCAAAATATTCTCACATTTTCATACTTTTTAAGACAGTAGCTTGAAATATTGGCTGCTCCCTGCCTCTGTCAGATAAAGAGCTTTCACATGCCTGTGAAAGTCAGGGGGAGTCAAAAAAATAATGGAATGTGCCAATTTTATTCCTGAGACCTTTTTGTTAGAGGCATCTGCTGATGACAAAAATGCAACAGAGACCCAGTAAGCAAAGCCACGTGGTCCAACCGTCCCAGGAGTGAGCAAGCACTGAGCCCTGCAGTGCCAGGCACGCTGTTGGGACAACACACACAGCACCCTTAGGTGTCCCAGGGTGTGGGGTTTGGGATGGCTCTTGCTGTAAATGCTCCTTCCAGGTGCTGGGCACCTCTGCTACCCATCCAGAAGAGGACTAGGAAATGACTGAAGCTGAGCTCTCTGCGCATATCTCCCTTAAATAAAACGGGAAAGTTGGATGAACTTTCATGGAAGGAGGGCAAGGCATGGAGCGGGCTGAGGCTGTGAGATGATAATAGCAATGCTCTTGCAGAGAGAATATAAAGAGAAAGTCTCTTCATTAAGGCACATGAATCCTGCACTCAACTCTATCCCTTCCTGTCATTCCTCTGTGATGTATGGGCCACTTAGCCAAGACTTTTACTAATGCACAATTCCCTTCTTCTGCACATCCCACTTCGTACACAAGAGTCGCATATGAGCAGCTACTAAGCACTGAAGTCACCAGCAACTGAGCTTCGAGCTGCAGCATCCAGCATCGTGCTCCGGGCAGGTCTGTTCCTCCCTGCAGACACCAAGGGCTTCGCTTTCCTCCGGCCTCTCTGCCCTGGGGAAAGTGAGACAACAGATGCACCAGCCCAGGGGTAACTGGGGAAGTAGTCACAGAAAAAGCCTCCAGAGCAAGGTCTGAATTGCACGTAATGAGGTTGACCCTGGGTGTGGACAGAGAAATGACAAGACGAAAGACTCAAGAGCCATTCAGAAAACAGTCGCTCTCTATTTCCATTCCTCAACAGGGCCAAGGGGGAGAAAAGGAGTATACGGTTGCATACAAAAACAAGCTTAGCAAAACACAGAGGATCTGAAAGGATGAGCAACCTTCATTGAAAGCTTGCTCTTTTTGGAATATTTGACCTTGCAACATGACAGATGAAATATTTGTAGTCAGACATGAAACATACATGTCACCGCAGAGGAAAACAAATGCCAGAAATGGGGCATGGAAATTCCAACACATTTTTGAGAAAGGCCACAGGCTACTTTATCAAAATAAAACTCTGTCCAATAGAGTCCAGCGTAGTAGTTAAGAAACAAGAAAGCTCAGCACTTCGACTGCCTAAGAACTAATTTGAAAAGCAAAATGGGCCCACTGTAATGCAGAAATTAAAACACTTTGAAGCAGTTCTTACTACTCTGTGAACATGAGTCAGTGCGAGTGAAAACGGTGCACAGATGGGCCAGCACAGAAGCAACAGAAGTGCCGTGATATTTACAAGGGGGGGGAAAAAAAATCTTCCCTTACAAGTGTAAATATACCAGAGAAATCATCTGCTCGCAGTACAAACCAGGGCTTTGATGTAGCAAACACTCCCACCAGGGACGGCACTGGCTCCGAAGGGAGTTGTAGGCATGGCAGACGTCGCATCTGGAAGGCAGGAGGCTCCCAGCGCCGAGAGTTCCTGAAGATCGGGAAGCACAAAGCATCCTGAAGATGGGGCAGCACAAAGCCATGCCCCATGAGAGGAACCGCTTTGAGGTCCTCCTGCAACCCGGAGCAAGGGGTCGAGCACTGTCCCCAGCTGCACGGGAGAGCGAGGAGGAGATGAGCTGCAGTCACTGGCTGCAACAGCAGGGCTGGAGCCCAGCAGCCAGGGCTCAACACGCACGAGCCGCATGTCCCAGCTCTGCCCAGACCGCCTCTCCTCGTGCCACCAGCAACGCCACAGCGTGAGGACACACAAATGAAAGCCCAGGCCGTTCTGCGTGTCGTCAAACAGGGGCTCGCTGGAGTCCACCACCGTCTCAGGGCAGCGATCGCACGTGGGGCTTTTCTGCTCCACTCCCACAGCTGCTTGTGTCGCTGCCACGAGGCCAAGTTCTCTGGGAAATCACGTTTCTTCCCCTCACCTGTCAAAGCAGCAGTAACAATATTGACACTTCTGCAGTTGGCTCTGGAGCAGGGAGTGAAAACCTAATTACCACAGTGCTGCTCCTCAAGGGACACCTCATGGCCTGGCCACCACAGAAACATCAACCGAGCCCAAACAAGAGGCCAAGTCTCCACAATGGAGCTGCAGGAGATAGCAACAGACTTCATGAGAGCGGCAAAAGGGCCTGACAGCTTTGAACATGGAAGAAACAGCTTCCGAGACACCAAGGAACCTGCCAACGCTGGATTCTCCCGGAATTTCATAACTGATTTCCAAGTGGGCACCCAAACATCTTCCTATTTCTCCGCAATGCAGCAGTACTGCACACACGTAGGGTCTGCACAAAGACCATTTTTGAAACAATAAAGTCAACTTCCAGAACCTCTCACCTCCCCTGGGTCCTTCTGACAACTTCTGTGGGTTCACACCACATTGTCTCACTCTCTACCACGTCTATTTTTTTTTCTTCCCCCTGGTGTTGTGTGAAAGACTGGAGCCCAGCAGGAGAAATTAATTAACTGAGCAGACAGCAATTCTGCCATCAAATGAACAAAATGAAAGAGTAACAGACACTTACACTTACAGTCACCCCTAAGTGTTTCACATGACAACAGTAGGGAAAACATTGTCCAGACTGTTGTTTTAATGTTGATAATATTCCAAAATCTGCAGCTCTAACTAATTTCTCACTGGAAATGCAACCTTTGACATCAATGGGAGCTCTGTCTGGGCATGGGATTCTGCTCTTATGTTACTGCCTAGCAATATGCAGCTATTTTGATGATAATCTCTTGAGTGCAAAGACCAGGGCTCCCCTTGAACCTGATGACGAAGGGCTCTGCTCGCCTCCAAGGTGTACAGGAACATGGAGAGCGAAGCCCAGGTGAGCACACAGGGGCTTGATGTTGACGCTGGGCTGCCCTGGGGGTCTTCTGTCTTCACTGGCTCAGAGTCCAGGCTCCTCAGGGCAGCCAAAATCTTGCCCAAGGCACCAGGCAGCTCCACTGGGCAGCGTTTGCTCTTCCCATACACACATCCGTGCTATTAGCACCCACACACTGGCTCTTCTGTGGCCACGGACTCAATGCAACAAGTCCGTTGAAGTCCCTTAAAAAAAACACAATTCACCACAAGATGCCAAAAAACACGGGGAAGGGAGGGATAAAAGCATCACCATCACAGCAACAGTAGTGGGGAAAGGAAAAGAGTTAAAATTAAGACAGGAAAAAATTCAAAGCGTTACGAGCGTAAAACAGAATCACTTCAAGCACATGTCAAAATAGTGTCAGATCTTTCTCTGTTCATTAAGTGAGCACTTAAACACCCACCAGCTCCTTGTTTCCCCAGCCCTGGAGCTTTGCTGTGCCTGGAGACCAACCCTACGCTGTCAGCGGTAGGAAGAACAACGGGGTTTTGAGGTAAATGAGGTGCCTTGGGTGAACCCTGGAGCACTGATGGGTGTCATCACTAGTGCCACCAGTAGGGGTCACGTCACATATGTCACATTGCCGGACAAGAGCCAGCGCCTCAGAAAAATGGCCTCAATTTTAGAGATTTCCCTATAATTTCCATACAATAGCACTTAATACATGGTCCCAGAGTTTGATTCGGGAAATGACTCCCACAGAACTAAGTTAAAAACATCAAATCCATACCTAACTAATGGAATACATATTAAACATAGTGAGCTGGAACAGTCCCGACTGGGGAGCAGCTACACACTGCACTAAAAGAATTTGCCCATCTCCAGTATTTATTTTCTTAACTCTCTCACCTTTATAGGAGAGTCAGTGAGAAAGTACCGGGCACGTGATCACTTCTCTATAGGGTTTTGAGCTTGTTACAGAATTTAATTTAAAATCACTGCCTGGTTACAAGATTTTATAGCAGGTTTTTTAAAAAGTGATTTAAGAAGAATCCCAAACTCTCTTGGAAACACTAGTCTTCCTTTTTCTTACATAGTTTCTATTACATTCCACAGAGCTTTGCCGTAGCATATAGACTAATTAGTAAACAAGCAAAACCTTATTTAGAGAGGAGGGATAACATTGTACAAGAGTTCATAATAGACTGAGACCACATTAATTTCCTAGGACTGTATTTAGATAAAGAAAGTCTGGGTTTTTAGTGGTTTTGGCCTCAAAACTCCTCCCAGGGGACATGTACAATTTAGCAGGGTTAAAAGTCTCCTTTAGATTCAGGAGCCAAGAAGATACAGTCATCTCTGCTTGCTAAGGGCCAGCAGCCAGGTTTTGGCAACAAAACCTCTTTCCTCCCAAGCGGTGCCAAGCCCGAGTCATCCCTGCTCTGGCAGTGCCCACCCGGCTAACGCAGCCACATCCATCACTCGCGTGGCACAGAGCGAGCACCCACCTTCGGGGCCTGATACTGCCCGTGCCTCCAATTTCCACGCTTCTCAGCCCAAATAAGGCCTCCTTATGCACCGTTTTATTGCTGCTGCACACACTCACTGACAGGAGCAAGGATTTGGGTGAGAGCAAGTTTATTTGTTTGAGGGCTTGTTTTTACTTTTTCCTCCCCCCTTAAATATAATTCTCCCTGTTACCAGGAACATTCCTCTGCCGTCCTCAGGCAGCCAAAAAACACATTAGGTCTTTTTGAAAAGCTAAGCTGTGCGCAGTGAAGTTATTAACTGCTGGGAGAGGCAGAAAGTTCTTTTACAGCTGCTCATTGATGCCGTGAAAGTCACCTCACACTCGCAGCCCCTGCGGATCCTGCCGGCTCCGCGAGCAGTCTGGGAAAACGCGGAAAGCCCGGCCAAAGCAGTTACACTGCTGCTTCAGACATGTTTTCTTTGGGCTCAGACCTCTGCCTCTCAGCCAGCAATCTCTGTCCCTAGTGGAAAATTAAAAAAAAATAAAAATAAAAAATGAAAACACCAGGTTTTTCTGCTTTTCAGGAATCTCGAGAACAAACGTGGGTTTCTAGCGCATTTGCAGGAGACGGGAATTCACCCGGACGCCCTGGTGCCCTCCCACGTGGGATCGCGGTTATTTTAAGGAAATCAGGTGCTGACCGTGCGGCTGGCCGGGGCGCAGGGAGCCTCGTGCACCCCGTTCCCAACGCCGGGGCTGCCCGGCCCAGGCACCCGCGCCTGGCGCGGCTCCGCGCAGACACCTTGGCCCGTGTCGGCTGCTCCGCTTTCCAACAGGTGCCGGGAGGACCTGTTTGAAGCAATTGGCTAATGTCCCGGAGCAGACAAGGCCAGAATTAATTTTCTCCACTTAATTTACGATGCCAGGTTTTTATTCTAAAACGGCAGGCTGAAGGGTGGGCACCAGCAGGTGCACTTAATCAGTGCATAAACCACAGCCCGTCAGGCCCGTCCCTGCTCCCTCTAGCATGAGCAGGGCCATTCCTCACACCGAAGCTGCTGCTGCCGCCGTTTCATCCCTCTTCCCTCGCAAAACGGCGCAGACAGCTGATGAAGAGCCCGGCACTCACCTTGACCCAGACTCGAAGCTTCATCAGACTTTCTCAGCAGGAACAGCCAGGCTTGAAATGAGAGGGAATGCTTGGCAGGTGCTCCCAGGAGACTGGCCAAAAATAAATGCACTCGCCAGTTAATTTCCACCCTCGTACTACGAGCGGTGCTGCGGTAAGAGCACAGCTAAAGCAGTTGATTTATGCAAGGTGAGGAGGTTCTTTATTTGTTTGCAGAAGCAGCACCAGGCTGAGCATACAACGGGGAATAGTCATACTAATTTTAAGCACCTGCTTAACGTGCTCATGCTCCCTATACAGACAAGGGGCCTTTTCGGGTGCGATTCAGAGCGCTGTAATTAGGAACCCACCTCTCGCCATTGATTATAGCAGGAGTCTAGACATGTAATTTAGGAGAGAAATTACACACTTAAAATTAGATGATGCAAATATGTCCCAATCCATCAGTGATGGAGTGGACAGAACAGAGGCAGCAAGTGGTGTCTGGAAGCGCCGTCGCGGGGCAGATGTCAGGAAGCCGCGTGAGCCCCTTTTCCCCACTGCAACTTACCCTGCTTGGAGCTGAGATGGGAAGATGGGCAGCATCTGCAAGCCCTGCGACCGCAGGGTTCCTGGGCAGCCCCCAGCGAGGGCTATTTGTAGCCTTGCCCTCTCATAGGACTGGTTTTTTTTTTGGTTTGTGGTTTTTTTCTTTTAAAGGAATGACTTTACTCATAACTCCAAGAATTGAAGGTGTTTTTTTAAATACAAAGTATTTAGAAAATCTGGCCAGAAGCACTCCCGCTTCATAAGGGAATTAACAAAACCCTCAAATTAGCAAATTTTATTAAAAAAAAAAAAAAGAAAAAGTGTTTGCAAATAGGACTGTAAAACAACAGTATCTCAGGCATGGACACAAATGGAATGTGATTTGGTCTCCGAGAGCACTCATTTCAAATTGTGTACAGTATTTTCCTTTTCCATTAGAGATAACTGTGCAGCAAGGCTATGCATGGCTACATGACGGCTCATTCCGCTTTTAAAACAGCAGCACTTCAGTAGCAGGTAAATTGATGCTTTTTATGTATCCGTCACTTATCAAGGATAATTGATTAGCGCCTGCAAGGAACTCAGAGATCTAACGGATTAAATGTTCTGCGACTGCTAAATTATTTGAATAGATTTAGGAAAAGAAGGATTCTAAATCAGATTTTTGTTTGACCCAACATTATCTTCCTTGATCAGTGTTTCTCCTTCCCTTTAAACACTTCTGCTCTTGGAAAGACAAGCGCACGCTAAGCAAGAGGAGCAGCTCTTCAAAGGCAGCAAGGAGAGTAAAGCCTAATTCCTATTAAAACACAATGGGAAGCAAGCGTATTTTTTATGGGAAGTTTCTCTCCAAGCGCTATTCATCCCACAGTTTAGGAGCTTTCATCTATTGCAGCTCCCTCTGGGAAGCAGAAAGGGCTCCGGGGGCTTCCCAAAGCTCACCTCGCTCTGATATAACAGCGCTTTTGCCCTCCTCCTCCCACAGCAAGTGCCCAGAAAGCTCCTGAAATGCAGGTAGCTGGCGGGGAGGTTGCGGGGAGCCAGCCTGGGAGAGCGCACAGTGTTCCTGGCTGCTTGTGCTCCAGCGGGATGCCGAGCCGGAGCTCCCCTGCACATGAACAGGGCGCACGGCGAGGCCAGGGCTGCACAGACAGCCTTGTGGGGCAGCGGAGCAGCCTCCTCTCCGTGTTGGCCGTGCGGTAACGCGGGCGCCCCGGCCACGGGCAGAGCGGCAGCAGCAGGATGTGATGGAGGAGCTGGCCCCGGTGGTGGCCCCAGTGCCACAGGCCGGTCCCACAGTCCTGCAGCCTCCTGTGCAGCCGTCGCGGGAGGCCGCCGCAGCGCCCACCCCGGCAGCACCCACGCTTCTGCAGAGCACAGTGGCTCCTTCTCTACGGCCGCGTGGTCCTGCTGAGGGGACTGCTCGCTGCAGGGGTGTCCCCAGCGAGCGCAGGGCACGCGGGGAGGCTGCGCACGTCCTGCAGCTGCTGCCCCGCTGGGCTGGTGCCAGGGCCGCCACAGTGCTGCTGGCCTCCACCGCCCGGGCCTTCAGGAGGGCCTCCCACACACGGGCTGCATCCTCCTGCCCCTTCCTCTGGTAAAGTTACCAATAAATACCAGCGAGGAAGGCTCTTCCTCGTATTCCTCGTGTATTATTATCTCAACACGGAGAGCGAGCAGAGGGCCCAGGGCCTGGCACACGGGCGCGGGAAGGGCCAGCTCGCTCCGCGTGCAGCAGCGAACGCCATCGGTGTCTGCTTGCAGCGCAGCGGCCAAGAGCGCGGAGCCAAACGCTTCCTGGTGGCGGTGGGCAACAGGGCAGGGTGGCAGAGCCGCAGGGCAGGGTGGCAGAGCCGCAGCACGGCAGAGCCGAGCGGCGGCAGCGCCGTGCAGAGGCTGCACAGCAGCAGGCCTGCTCCCCGAGGAGGCAGCGCGGCAGCAGCGCCTGGGGCAGCAGCGCCTGGGGCAGCAGCGCCTGGGGCAGCTGCTTGGCTGCCATCGCAGCAGGTTGCCACTCTCAGCC
>JAVCKT010021165.1:6957-29677 GCA_032273925.1 Rhynchotus rufescens
TAAAACAGCAGGGTGTTCTTCAAGACTGCATGTAAGCAACTCCATATAGATGCAGTTTTTTCCTGGTTTTGCTAGTACACACTTGCGAGGACAACTGAAAACAAATCAAAGCAAGAAATGCTCGAGTTGGTTGGGGAAATACTCAGCTTTCTAGACATAAGAAATATGTCGCGATGCTGTAGGCAGAGGAGATATTGCTAAAGAAGCTTCCTTAACCACTCAGCGCTCCATGCTTTGCCGTCACTGCCAGAATACGGACCCTGTAGTGTGTTTGCTAGCATGTACCTGGCTTTGGGGGCTGCTCTTGTGGAGCAAAGAAGCCAAGAAGCCCCCAGTTAGTGGGGGGCAGCAAAGGGAGAGGTGTCTGCAAGCACCAGTCATGTCCCAGGGCTCCCTCTATCAGGGGGCCCATCTCCCCTTTGATGTGTTACGACTACTGGGATGAGTAGGAGTTTCACAACCCAAGTTTCATCTGATAAACTACCTTGAAATTTTTCACTGTGGAAGTTTAAAGGGAAAACTTGCTGAGCTGTGGTAATAAGCTGGCTTTATATTAAGGGATTTGTCTTGTAAAACCTTTAGCCCACCTGCAAGAATAAGTACCTTTACCCACCTGAGTTAAGTCACTGCTACATATAAACTACCCATTTACACTCTTCTGTGCTCTTGCTGCTGTTCTTGAGCAACACTTGGGGACAATATTATCAGTATAAGGCATTTTGTGCACCTACTAAATACAGGCTTCAGTTGAGCATCCCAGATGCTGAGGTCGTAGCTCCTCTGGGATGAAGGAGAGGAGAGATTGGGTCTGGAAAAGTGTTATTTGGATCAACTTCTGAATGAGCTGAAGCGAGGTAAGATTGCTTTTGTGAAGTACTAGCACATTGTCATTAAAACATGAGATGTACATAGAGAAAGTCTGTATGATATAATTTCTGCTAATACCTAAGACCTTGATGAGGTTGGAGAAGATGGTAGGATGTTTAAATTGACAAGCTGTAAGAAATACCATGGGCACAAGTGTATTTAATTGAACAGAAAGCAGCAGACACTAATGGTTAATACTGAAAATGATGAATAAAAACATTTAATAGCTTTTGGAGCTGGAAGAACCATGGGGTTATTCTGTTAAAGGAAAGCTTCAAATGAACTGTATGAGCTTCAGCCTGTATTGATCAAGTGCAGTGTTGGTAGTTTTCCTCTATGGCAGGGTCAGAGCTGGGTTTGGAAAGGTTACTAAGGAGGAATTGGTACAAGAGCTGTGAAGACTTCTAGTGTGAACGGTTCCTTAAACCAAAAATACTACAAAAATTGGGCGTCGAGAGACCGTTCTCACTTTTTTTCTGTGTTTGCTCTGTCTTTATGAAATCACTTGGAAAAGACCCCGAACAGTTCCTGTCAATCCAGTACTGAAATAACTTTTTAAAACAGAATTTTCATTGGAAATCTGATTCCAAGTTCTTTTTGTCTGTGCTTAAGCCAGCTTGTCTGATAGGCTCAATATTAAGTTGCCATATAACTTTCTGCAATCTGCAGGTCCAGAACTTTGAAGGCTTTTAATCAGATACTTTCACAAAAAAATGTTCTGTCTCTTGGTCTTATGGACTGGTTTGTGGTGTTTTTTTTTATTCCTTTAAATCTGATCCCTCTGTCCGTCTCTCAATAATGACACCAACATACTGAATTAAGCTGCATAATATTTATATTGAACAATTAGCATGAATGAAAATAAGTGTGGATGTTTCATCGAGATTATTTGAGGTTTTCTAAATGCACTTGTATGTTTTTGTGCTTGTGTTGTTCCGGGCAATGGACACTGAATTACCATGTTTTTATACATAGTGTTCTTAATGAGTTCAGGAAGAGTCAAAGTGTGAGAAAATAGCAAGTACAAAATGTAGCTATTGTATCAGGAAAGCTGAAAGATACGTGTGGAGATTTGCTTAGCAGATAATGTGAGTCTTCTCTGTTACAAGTTGTTTTGTTTTTACAGGAAATAATGAAAAAAGCGTGCCACAGCTCTTGATCAGAGACCTGACATTTGAGAAGAAGTCATTAGCTAAGCCCATGTTTTCTCCTGATCAAGAAAATCATCCATCAAAAGCACCAGTGAAATACGGTGAATTGATCGTATTGGGGTAAGTGACTTGAGAAATGAAGATTTAAGAGGGAGGGTGTCCCGATTGTGGTAGGGACCAGTGTTATGCGTGATGTCCTCGGTCCATGGAGTCGAGGAACCACTCCATGCTGTGCAGACCTTTGACAAACAGAGCCTGGAGACAGGGCTGAGCTGTTGACTGCCTTTGGTCTTGTTTTCAGCTCCTGTGCTCTTCCCAGCTAAGTTTTTTTCATGGTGAAGGCAGCCAGTTTATGAGGGACTTCCAAAATGATTTCAGAAATCACTAATTGGCTCATAGGGTAATGTAGAAAGGGGATCTCTAGAAGTTGAAAATGAAAGGAGTTTTATGAAGACGTGGTAAGTAGTGCTAACACCAAAATGCAAGCAGAGGAATGTTATAAAGCCTACTAGGTGGCGTGGCCTGGTTACATTGGCATGCTCAGAATGAAGGTTTGCTGCTGGATTAAGTTAATATTTCAGAGGAAACCTGGTGTATTTCTCCCAGGCTTTTATTTCAATCAAAATTCTTTGAAATAATAGCTCTTCAGCAGGCTTTAGGAGTGTTTGGAATCATTCATTTATGGTGTAAATTAATAACTTAAAGCTACAAGTAAATATATTGACTTACTTGCTTCATGCTCAGGACCTGAGTCTCTTCTGCTTGCTCACAGTAGCCTTGAGATTCGCTTGGGTATCACTGCCTATGCTACAACTTTGGGCGCATGCAGTAATTCTCTGGGCATGTTCCAATACTGTGTTTGCCATTTCTCAGATTTAAATGTAATTGGAAATCTAATTTTTCAATAGCATTCTAATTAAGGAAGCTTTGTGCTTCAAACAGAACTTTTTGCAGCTCATGAGAAGCTACAGACTCACAGTGAAGTCTATTTGAAGATGGATTTCGTTTTTTTATATCCTTTTCATAGGTACAATGGGTCTCTCCCAAATGGAGATAGAGGAAGAAGAAAAAGTAGATTTGCTTTATTTAAAAGACCCAAGGCAAACGGGGTGAAGCCTAGCACTGTGCATATTGCCTGTACCCCTCAAGCAGCAAAGGTAAGCTTGGCTTGTCTAGTTAAGTCTAGTTTCTAGTGCAGCTTAAAGAATGTAGTGAAATGACCACTGTTATGCAGGGATGAAATGATTTAAGGAGCAGCAAGCCCTTATGGCTGTGAAAAGATAGGTTGATACATAAATATATATATGAGTTTTTTAAATAAATATATATATATATCCCAGATTTTTACACTTACCAGTGTTAGAAGAAATGATTTGCTAAAACAACTCTGATGTCCAGTCTTTGTTGTGTTCAGAAAGAAAGGATGTTTATTTCTAACACGTGAATGTTCAGGACGTAGGCTAGTCATGCAAAACACTTTCTATTTTATTCTTCTTCCAAACTCACTGCAAATAAAGTATTTTAGACTTCCTGTTTTGACTCATTCATGCTGGTTTTATTCATGTGCAACTGACTTTCGAATGGTCCTGCACCAGAGCTCTGCATGAACCGAAATGGGTGGGAGCTCCACCCATTTTTCTGGGTGAAACAGCTCCCTGAGAGCTCCTTCTCCAGAAGATAATTCCTGCTGGGTTGTGGTGATCCATGGGCATGGAAATGGAGTGTTGCTACCAAAATACCCTTGCTAAAACTATTGGAATTTGAGAGTGCTTAAGGGTTATTTAGAGCTCTTTAGCATGATTGAGATCGGATCCTTGAACAAATACCATGGTGCTAGGTCTTTGACTCTCTAAATACCTTGACATTTAGGAATATTGATTCTTAAAAACTAAAGAATGGCATAAAATATTCTGAAATTAAAAGACTGTAGCTCGCTGAAGTTACTGTGACATTTTTAGGAGTTCTGTAAAAAGCAATTATTTTTGCTAATTCTTTAGGCCTGCAAGTGACAAGTGCTTTTTAGAAGCATTTTATAATAGAAATTTTACTTGATTACTAGCAAGTAGTTTCCCGTGTGGTTTTCCCATTTGAAGTACAGTACAAATCTCCAGAATTAAAATCTAGCCTAATAAGCTGAAATTTAGAATTGCTCTTTTCACCCAAAGTTTGTTTTTTTTTCCCTGTTTCTCTGGCAGTGCTTGTTAAGTTTTGTCCACATAGCTTATAAACCATGGCTGTATTTTAGTAATAGTTCAGATCCCTTCTCTAGAAGGAAGTCTATATTATAAAGGTTTGGTCCTCATTTTGTTATTACAGGCGCTGAGGCCAACAAGGCCACCAGGGTGGCTGCATTTGGTTTCAGTTGTTCTGTTCGTGTTTTGTGTCGAGGCAAACACTGCCTTAATGCTAAGCATGACTAATATCTGTCTTGGTTACACGTGTTTTGTTGCAGTGTGTGGTAAAGAGACCAGTTTGGTCTGTTGCTGAATCAATCCTGCAGCTTTCTTTCATGGGCAGGACTGGTTTTTGTAAGTTTTAACTGCAGGTGTGTCACTAACAAGCATCTGACTTAATGCATTAATAGAGCGTAGTGAGAGCCTGGTTATGTTGTCTGCTTTGCTGCTCTGTTGAACATACTTGTTGTTCATGTGTTCAGTAATACCTGGTGTTTCTCCACAGGCAATAAGTAACAAGGACCAACACAGCATCTCTTACACTTTGTCTCGGGCCCAGACAGTAGTGGTTGAATATACCCATGACAGCAACACAGATATGTTCCAGGTATGGGAAGTAAACAGTATTATATAAATGTATTTTCCATGCTAATTGGTTGACATCCTCTCAATCTGGGGTCCTTGAGATCCCGAGACCTCAAGATTTGCCACTTGAAGATTTGTAGCAACTGTCACTTTCTGCACTTTATTATTCAGAGATGTTTAATTCTATTAATTCCCAAGGACATTACATGAGTAAAACTCTATATCAATGCATCTCTTTTAGGCTCCTCTGGTTAGAGGTGAAAGTTGTTTTTGTGACTAATGCACACAATTATGGTTCTGCCTTTGATTGCTACGGTGCAAGTCACTTAACCTGTCTCTATTCCCTTCTTGCAAAATGAGGAGTAAATTGCACAGTACACTTAATGCTGGAGTCCAAGTTACAAGTGCTTATGAAGGCATTTGGAGTCAGCGAGTAGGAGGTGGGGTAGAACTGCAAAGTGGTTTTAGAAAACAGCTTTTATCACAACTAATATGAAAAATAGGCACCGAATTTTTAAAATGTCTGAAGTGCTGGGAAGTGTTGAAAGAGGAGGCCCCGTTCTGATGTGCTGTTGAATCAGAAGAACTTTGCAGTTCCTGTGCTTGTGACAAGGAACCGCAAACACGTTTGCAGCTGTACTGCACACTCATATCTTGTAATTGTTTCCTGTTTTTTTCTCAAAAGGAAGAGTTTTATTTTGAGGAGGGTTAAGCAAGTTGTTGATTCTGATACCTGGCATTGATTTTGTTGTTGTTGCTCGTTTATGAGAAGAGATTTTGCTGTCACAGCGTTTAGCCGTGACGACATTGCAGGCTCTAGGGTGGGAGGATGTTAGTGTGTGGTCGAGGAAGCTGCTCTGCTCCTTACCTACCTACAGCAGCGCGAAAGGGCTGCAGCAAGCTAACCACAGCGCAGGCTGCTGTTTGTGCTGGAGCTGTTCTTTCTGCAGGCGTGCTGTGGCGTGCGCGCGCCTCAAACTGCCAATAGCAGCCCCGGGGTATCGATGATTATCCTGCCGAGGAAAGAATAGCAAAACACCTGCCTACCCAGTTTCAGCCTCCCTGAAAGCTCTTCAGCCTCTATGAAAAAGCATTTGGACATAGGGTCTCCTGTACGGGTGGGCTTTAAAGCTGGCTGAGGATTAAATTCCCATTATGCTTGGATGATATGATTCCATGCAAGTCCTGTTAAAACTGGTAGAACTGTATGGGACTGCAAAACTCATGTAAAACTCTGTGCCACGGACATCCATTACCTGGTCTTTTCTGGCAGATGAGCAACTTTCCAGCCCCGCTGGAGGCAGGGAGGCAGTGGACACAGTGTGGGCAGTCCTCTACCTCTGTGCATCCCTCTCCTCTGGCGTTGTTTAGAATAATCCGGGCTTGCAAAGTCACTGAACATCACTCCCATCTGTCTACTATTTATCTCTATTTCTCCTCCCTTCAATTGGTTGTACTTAGGCTTTGCAATAACTCAGGTCAAATGGAGGTGGAATAACTCATCAATCCAGATTAAGCTTCAAACCTCCAAATTTATAGGGGAGGATGCGTCAAAGTGTTATGTCTTGTGGGGTTTTTTTCCCCTCTTGGTAACTTAAATATTTTTTTTCTTTGAGTGTTTCTACACCAAAAGTGAAATTTCTAACACTGTGGCTTTACTCCTTGCCAGATTGGTCGGTCAACAGAGAGTCCTATAGACTTTGTTGTGACGGATACAGTTCCTGGAAGTCAGAGCAATTCAGATACACAGTCTGTGCAAAGCACTATATCAAGGTTTGCCTGCAGAATCATATGTGAGCGGAACCCTCCTTTTACAGCCAGAATATATGCTGCAGGATTTGACTCCTCCAAAAACATCTTCCTTGGGGTAAGAGAACATTTTCTTCTCCTAGGCTGATACAGGTTCAATCTTCAATTTTGTTATTCATCCTCAGACAAGTTGAAATCTTCACGGATGTCATTTCTCTTAGGAGAAAGCTGCAAAGTGGAAGACATCAGATGGGCAGATGGATGGCCTGACCACAAACGGAGTTCTTGTTATGCATCCTCGCAACGGATTCACTGAAGACTCCAAGCCAGGGGTGTGGAGAGAGATATCTGTGTGTGGGAATGTGTTCAGCCTCCGTGAAACCAGATCAGCTCAGCAGAGGGGTAAAATGGTAAGAGCACCAACCAGCATCTTACACAGCACCTTTAAAATGGCTAGAGCCGTAAGCAGGTAGCTTGGGTCTAGACAGGAGGGCTCCGTTCTGCACATAGACTGTCTCTGCAGTTGGTTGCGCTTCCTCTGTGTGTGTCTCTTCATTATTCAGCCCAAATAACTGGCAGAATTTGGCTCCGAACTTGTACTTAGCTGTGAATCTGGACTGTTCTCCTACAGTGAGGCTCTAGTCTAGTGTGCTTTTCTGCAGGACGTGATGGTTCTGTGCGAAAAGAATATTTTCCTGGCACTACCTCTTAAGCTTATGCTTTTTTAGGTTCCTCATTACTATATAATAATTAAGAATCTATAATAAAGAACAATTAGTCTTATGGCCACGTGTCTGTACCTGGCTATCAGTCTCCACCTTGTGTTCTGAGTTTTCCCTTTACTGTTAAAGCAGGGTGTATGTTCTTGGGAGAGGGGATGATTGATCTTGTATGACTTGGGATCTCTTACCAAAAAAACAGATACAGTGCAAGCTTGTAAATAAGTGATGCATTTGCCTAGGAATCATAGAATCATATACTGGTAGCTGCTCTTTTTTCTTTACAAAGAGGCTTAGTTGTACATGTGTAGAGATGTGTGTGAAGAAGCAGTTAAAATATGATGAGGGCTAAAGGCTGACTGTGCCATCTCTTGGGAAGGAGTTAAATGCAGAAATAAGGGATGCATAGGAGCTGTTTTTGGTGGCCCTTATGTGCACATTGAAATATTTTCTTTTTAAGAGAATAGAATTAAAAAACAATGGGGGAGGAGCCAAGACTGGATTTTGTAGGGACAGGTTGTACAGGACACTCAGCATCACAGTAGGTGCTTCCTACTTCTGGTCCAGACCTTCCAGGCAGGTGCTTGTCATTGAAGTGTCTACTGGGTGACCTCTCGCTCTTTCCCTCCCCCACGTCCTTCAAAAGGTGGAGAACGAAACGAACCAGCTCCAAGATGGCTCTTTAATCGACCTCTGCGGAGCAACGTTGCTGTGGCGCACGGCAGAAGGCCTTGCCCGCACGCCCACCGTCAAACACCTGGAGGCTCTAAGGCAAGAAATCAACGCAGCGAGACCTCAGTGTCCCGTAGGATTTAACACCCTGGCCTTTCCCAGCATGAAGAGAAAAGATGTCGTAGATGAGAAGCAACCCTGGGTGTACCTGAATTGTGGCCACGTCCACGGCTATCACAATTGGGGAAACAAGGAGGAGAGAGATGGCAAGGATCGAGAGTGCCCCATGTGCCGCTCCGTGGGTCCCTACGTGCCTCTGTGGCTGGGCTGTGAAGCGGGATTTTATGTGGACGCGGGACCTCCAACTCACGCGTTCAGCCCCTGCGGACATGTGTGCTCGGAAAAGACAACTGCCTACTGGTCCCAAATTCCTCTTCCTCACGGTACGCACACGTTTCACGCGGCCTGTCCCTTCTGTGCACATCAGCTGGCTGGTGAGCAAGGCTACATCAGACTCATTTTCCAAGGACCTCTTGACTAACACACGTGTCAGCAAGGACTACAGTAAACTGATAAGCTACGCGATCCTGGCTTTTAAACTCTTTCGTATTCTCTGGGCTTTGCTGGTTTGCATTAAGATGAAGAATTTGGGGGGGTTGTTACAACAGCTAAATCCCTCTCTATCAAGAAATGTCTGGAAACAAGAGTTGGGGGGAAGGGGAGGACCTCTTGCTTCCATAGGTAATGACCATTTCTGAAGAGGCGAAGGAAGCGTCGAGTGAAATTCAATGCCTTCGGTGTAATGGTTTTGAATTAATGTGCCCATGATGTTTGAAAGTTGTTTCATTCTTTTTGTATATGGAGGGTAAATAGTTCCAAGAACCTTAGTTTACAGCTTGGATGCAAACATTGTAAAATATAACATGTATATTAACTCTTTTCTATTTATCTTTATTATTGAAAATACCTAGAACATTTAGAGTAGCATGGTCATAGTGTGTTGCATCCAACGCCTGGATGTGTAGCGTAGTTCTGGATGGAGATGGATATGAGACAGAAACGGTAGAAAAATCTTTTTTTAATCTAAAATGCCGAGTTCTTAGAATAGCTAAAATGCTTTTGAAACAAAGGTAATGCAAGTTAGGATGGCAGAAAGATGTGCTTTAACCACATGGAAGGTAGCGAAGAAGGACTTGTTAAAATGTCTTTTGATAGGACCGTACTTGAGATCTGGTTATGAGAAAGTATTTACCAGACTCCTTGAATATGCAACTTAGTCTAGATTAAGGGTTTTTTCTCCCTTCATGCTAACACATGTCTTTATTTAACATTAGTGACATTTCTGAGGGGGGGGTTCAGTCTTACACAGTGGCGAACCTGGAAGAAAAGGCTCATTTGTTGCTTGCGGTCTAGGGGAGGAAGAGGAGGCACCAGAAAGGGGACCCGTCCCCACGTGTTCTGCGCTCGCCCGGCCCCTGGCAGCCCAGGGGGGCTGGGCCACATGTGCCCATCAGTGGTGACCTCTGGCAGCGCGTCCCGCGCGGCGCCACCGAGACGGTCCCCGTGCCCTCCTGTCACCTCCCGTGGCCAGCGCGCTGCATCCAGCTCTGCTGCTAAGTGCTCCATGGCAAATGCACAACCTGATGCTTTAGCATCCAGTTGAACACTTCTTAGACAGCCTCATATTGTTGGGTTTTTCTTTCCCCAGATATGTACTGTATCGTTGGCGGTAGCAAATTTCTGTACTTAGAGCATAGCTTTAATTTTTCTTTTCAAAGCTGTTTGAAACTTCTCCTGGTTTAGAGAGACCTGTGTTGCTTAGATGTCATGAATTATTTACTTTGACTGTCAGTTGTTTCTCCATTAAAAAAAAAAAGTTATATATATTGTTTGGTTCACTCAGGAAATGCATGTGTCAGGAAACCTGTATTATAAGTTCAGTTAGCTGTCACGTACAAGTAACTGCTGTTACTCCCTTTTCATAGAAATATAACTGATTTTAACATTTTCCAGATTATATGCATTAAGTACTGAAACTTATGCAGCAAGAACCCCCTGTATTGTAGTTGTTCTAATCATTTTATTCAGACTATATTATACTGTAGTTTAATTTTTATTTGCAAATTAATTTATTCAACCTATGTGAGTAAACACTTTTCAAAAATAGAGGTTCTGGGCCTGTGTGTTGCTTTCCTGATGTGGTTCCCGAGGGCTGGGGAGCCTGGCTGGAGAGGGCTGTGTGACACCGAGGCAGAGCCTGGCCTGCCCGCAGTCCCGCAGCAGGACAGAGCTGCTCTTGGCCGGGAAATGTTTCTGTGGAACGTGCAAACCAAGAGCAGGAGCTTTCACTGCGGTGACCTCTCCGAGCGACCCGGGCTTCAGTTCTTCAGTAAACAAGGTCTCTATGAAACGAACGTCCAACGAGAAGTCAAAGGCTCCCTTGGACTCCGGCAGCCCAGTACAGCATCGAGGCCCTTGGTTCCGAACCCCTGGTGGAAGTGGGAGTGTTAGCGTGGGACGGAGCCTGGCGGCCCTTCACACGACTCCAGTTCCACCAGTGTCCGGCCTAAACGCACCCCTTGTGCCTGCGGTATCGGGATGCGAAGCAGATCGGGGGCCTCAATCTGCTCTCAGAGGCTGGCTGAAAAGGGAAGGTCAGTGATGGTGCAAGGGGCAAACGGCCGTGGCTGCTCCCTGGGCCCTAAAATTCTGTGAAGATTGTGGAAATGCTCCCTCTTTTAACATAGAGACAACTGAAAATCTTCAGGTAGCTTTTTGAAATCAGCTTGTGCAGTTGTGTGATGCTCTTACGCATGTTATTTAATGGGCTGATTTGCTTTTCAGGTATAGGAGGTGGCATGGATTGAAAGGCAGTGCAGCGACTGGCTATGGAAAGCCTCGAGCGGCCGGAGCAGGAGCTTGGCCTGGTGACTCGCAGCAGGTCGGCAGCGTTTTGACAGGGAGGGTGTCGGGGACCTTCCCGGGAAGGCTGTGGGTAGCTCAGCCTCCCGGCTGCCACGGCTCCCAGCTGGGTGAATCTATTCCTGTGGCTGGGGTGAATCTTTAAATCATATCTGTGGGACTTGCTACACTTGCAGACTTGATGACATGGTCCTTGTGAGCCAGCCTAGGTCCTGGGTTTGAGGGTGCTCCACAAAATTTGTGGCGCACAAATCTGCTCCACAAATGGCCCTGCACTTGCTTGTTCTGTCTGCATTCTGAAGAGACACTTCTCAGCTCCAGTTCTGGAAGTGTGTGGAGAGTTCGAGCGACATAAAGCTCCCGTGGGACTGGTTGCCTTCCCATGCACTGTCTTCCAGGCTTGCTTAGGTTACAGTGCTGTCAGCTGAGAGCAGATTCCCATTCCCATCCCTATCCAATGGGCCCGTGCTGAGCTGCGCAGGGAGGAGGCACCGGGGTAAGAGCCACAGGGAGTGTTGGCTGCTCCTCTGGCCCCGTCCCCTTCCCGAAAGAAAGCAAAGGGTGGACAGCGGTCCCTGCCTGCCGCCTTGGGCCTTGCAGAAGTGTCGGTGGGCTGCGTGGGTTGGCACGGGGTGGCGGAGGCGGCCGCGGCGCCCGTGGTGCGCTCGAGGGCGGGTGAGTAACCGGGTTGCGGCGCCAGGCGCTTCGGCAGCACTGAGCTCTGTGCCCACGCGGCAGCCCTCGCCAGCAGCCCCGCGCCGCGGCGGCTGCGGGAACGGGGGCGTGGGGCAGCACAGGCTGAAGGGAGCTCGGGACCCGCAGCCACCTTAATGCCAGGTGGGCGCAGGGGCGCGAGGCAGCGGGCAGAGCGGCGTCCCGCTGCGTCCGCCGGCGCGTGCCGCCTTCACACCCGCACCGCGCTCCTGGGTGGAGTGAGGGCCATCCCGCCTGGCCTTGGCTTTCCAGCAGTGCACCTGGGAGGAGCAGCATGGAGCAGCGCACGCGATGCTGCACGGGTCTCCTGCAGCCCCTCGCTCAGAGGCTGCTCGTTCTGGGGCTTTCCTTCCTCTCCTGCAGCTGCCCAGCAGCTCTGGGCGCTGGGAATCCTGGCTGTGAGGAGCCCCACAGCTCGGACGTGTGCTGTGAGATGCCTCTTGCTTCTCTTGTGCTTGCCACCCGGTGGCTTTGCTTTATACCCAATTAAATCATTAATCTTCTTTGATTTCCCTCTTCTGACGTGTCTACGTGGTGTACAATAACCAGCTCTGGACTGAGGCCACTTTGTGAGTTATAAGTTGAATTCACACCAGCACCATCTTTTTTGTATCATTCTAGGAGACAAATCTCCTACACGACACCTCCTTTCAAAGCACTTGCATTTGCTTTTCTCCTGAGGAGTCCCGTGTGTTGCACTGGGAAGGACAGATAGGAAATACTAGTTTACATGCTTGGGCAGAGCTAAATTGCTGGGGAAGGGCTTCCTCCTGGATATTCGTTACCACCAGCACCCAGCATCACCTTATGTGCATTCATCGCTGCTGTATTTGCCTGTCCTTGTCTCACCTTTGGCCACAACAAAATTAAGGCCCTTTCTCGACATATTTTTCATTTGCCATTTTCTCAGGGATTATGATTTCCAAGTGTTCCCTTTTTTCTAATGCACAGAACCATGCCAGCTGGATTTAAGCTTTGCAGAACTTTTCCGTGTGTGTGTGTGTGTGTCATTTATGCTTCAAGCCAGTCTTCCCTTCACTCTCTCCTGGATAAAGTGAGCTGGAAGAGAACAAGGCACTTAGCCCTTGACAACTTTAAAGTAACTTCTTCCTACAAGCGCCTTGCAAAGGGATTTTACCTGCGCTGTTCGACCTGCTTGGTTTTACCTGAGCTGTTCCACCTTCATTGACATCGAAGCCTTTCATTCTCTCTTCTCTTCAGAATAACATTTTAGCTGATCTAAGAAGACTTAGAAAAAGGAAAAAAGAAAAACCACGCAGTAGTATCTAAGCTTGCTTAGATGCAAAGCTAAAAACTGCCTTTTGCTGTCATGCGCTGTAGAGAGGGAATTGAGTCAACTCCTCCTTTCCAAAATTCTTTTTTTTTCCCTGTAGTGTGGGAGGAGGAGAGAATTAGCAATTCAGTGAAATGAGGACAATTAAAAGCAAATGCAGCTTCCAGCACTGCCGTCATCTGTTCTGCTCGCCCTGGGGAGGAGGGAGAAAACCTGATTTTTAGGGATCCTGTTTCCATGTCGAGCTACCCCTGGGTGGGATGGAGCGGGAGAGGCCAGGGAGAGCCCGGGGAGAACCATGAAATGGATCCCGTGGGATGCAGGACAAGCAGGTTGGGGGCAGCTTGCTGGTGCGGGCGGGTTAGCGAGCGTGGCGCCGTGGGCTCGAGCTGTGCTGTACAAAGCTCTGCATCATCCCGTCACCTGCGCTGAGTCAGGCGCCTCGCACAGCACCACGAGCAGCTGCCTCCTATCGCCCCGCTCCTTATCTCCGGGAAGGAAGGCAGGTTTGTCCGGCGGGAGCGTCTCCTGGAGCAAAGCAACGCGGCAGAGGCAGCCCCTTGTCCTCCTCTGGCAGGCCGAGCTCCCATCAGCTTCTCCATCATCTGCCCTGCGTGTGCTAGTCTATAACTGCACTGCAGCCTCTGCTCTGAGCGTGGCTGCTCCTGGAGGGCCCCCTGCGCCTCCTTCGGACTGCAGTCTCTCCAGGAGAGATTTAGCACTTGGGCACTCGCTCCCTCCCCAGGGCCTGGGAAGGCAGCGGCCTTTTTCCCTCCTCCCTCTTCCTGGTGGCCCTGTAGGTATTGGAAAGCTATTAACTTTTCTCTTTTCAGCCCTTTCTGCCCTAAAAGGTCCCCACAGTGGGAGGGAGTGCAGCTTTCACCCCAAGACATGTTCCTCCTATAGGGACATGTGACACCCTGTCCGTCTGTTTTCTGGGCTTCCCCTGCATTTGGGGACCAACAGTCCTGCACAAACAGGCTGCCCCAACACTCCCTGGGACATCAACCAACAAACCAACAACTTCCCACCCTCCACTCACATAAGGTGAACTGGAGTGCAACTTCATTTACCTACCACTTGATTTTGCTTTTTGATTTATTTACTTATAACCAACCTCAAGCAAAACAGTATTTGTAGTGTGAGCTTGTGTGCAGAGTTGGAAAATAAACATGTTGCTGCTTTCTGGAAAAGGCCTGAAACTGCCTTCACCAAGATGAGCAGCCTGACAGCAGATGAGCTCATCCAGCAAGCAGACCTAGAAGAGAAAGGGGGAGGAAAGGCTCCTAACAAGACTTAAACCTTGGATATTCGATTTATTAAAATTTAATGGGGAGCTATTAATAATGAATGTGGCCAGGAAGACGGGCGCGCTGCAGTGTAATGGCCTGGAGATTTCTATTTAGCCCCATCTCTCCGCAGAGCTGCGAAAGATAAGCGGCTTTCAGAGGGGATGAAAAGGCTCCTCCGAGGGGCGGCTTTGAGGAGCAGCCTGTGCCAGTGCCTGTGTCTCGCACGGAAGAGCGTTTTAAGTGTTTCCTTTCTCAGGAGCGGAGCCGGGGCCCGCTGGGGTCCCTTGCCCAGCGGTGATTTCGTGGGTGACACGACCCCCTTGCACTGCGTGGGCACCATCCTTGCTGTCAGGTCCAACACGAGGGAGCCCCTCAGACCCGCCGGTTCCCAAGGCCGTGGCGGGCACCTTCGCTGCCACGTGGCTCCTCCGAGCCCCTCGCGGGCTCTCTGACCCCCTGGGACTTCTCCCGTCTTGCAGCCTCTTCCCTGGTTTCTCGAAGGCCCCAGCACCCGTTTGGCTTGGCCCTGCTGACGCTGCATTCCTCTCATGCAGCTTGGCTATTGTCTAAGCTGTTCTTCTCCTCATCTGGCCTGTATTTCCTGTCTCTGGGTGTCGGTATGAAATGTGTTAATCAGCAGCTGGATGCCATTAGTGTATTCTGTGGGAACAGAAGCAGAATAAATAGGAGAAATGGAGGGCAGCTCCGAAGCAGAAATGGATTCGTGCGCTTTGTGCCTGCCGAAGAGGACGTCTTTGCACCTCTCAGGGGCCACCACAGGCCACCACGATCCCTTAACACTAATGAGATGGGCACCGAGCCCGGGCCAGGGGAGCTGCCCTTGGAGCAGAAATCCTGACCCCGGATCCAGCTGGCATCAGCAGGCGCTCAGTGCGGAGCAAAGCTGCCTGCCCTGTGACATCCTACCTGCATCCTACGAGGTATTTTCTGTTATGTGCAGCTGTCAGGGTGAGGAAATGAATTAGGGTGGACTTTTAATTACTGTGATGCTGAACTTTGATACTGGTTGGAAGGCAAAGGTCATGCCAGCTCGATAAAGAGGTGATGGGTGAGCAGCCCAAAGGATCAAAGCCCAGGAGACGCTGCAGGCTTGGCCCTGTCTCCAGCATCTTTGATCTAGCAGCTCCTTTTCCACGGAGGATTCTGCTGCTGGTGAGCGGGCACGAGGAAAGGGGAAGAGCCGGGTATTGTGTGAATTCCAGGCCTGCCTCATTCCTGGAAAGCTGGGGAGAGGTTGCCACCTGCTGTAGCACAGAGCAACTGCTGGAGCTGGACTGACCTAAATCAAATCCCAGCACCCATGGGCAAGCCGGGATGAGCTGCGGGGAGATCCAAGGTAAGCGAAGCACGGAAGAAACAGGGGCTTAAACACACATGAGTGTTTTCCAAGCACATTGCTTGCCTAGTAACAGCCTATCCCTATAGAAACAGCTCATTAGAAGGAAAAGACACATCCTTGAGGCCCCCATCTGCTTTAATGCCTGATGTTCCCAGTTGGACGGGGCCGGGAAAAGCTGAGGAGAGGCAGAAAGGCAGGTAGGAGCATTTTGAAAGCCGGGGAGTTTGCTCTTAGGACAGCGCTGCCCTCCTCGCTTTAACCAAGGCATCTGTGACCCCAAATGATGATCCCCCACCAAAACAAAATGCTCGTGAGGGAAAGTAGTTGATTTTGGATGGGTTTTGTCAGAGTAGGCAGGAGGTCAAAGAGCAAATGTTGTTGAAGAGATGGTCGGGACAGGATGGCAGATCCTGAACGGTGAAGGAGAGGCCACCAGAGGAGTGGGAACTGTTTGTCAGTGGGATAAATGGTGGGTAAGAGAGGTGGAAGCCTGTAGGGTGAGATGTAGAGAGAAAGAAAAAACAGAAACGAGAGAGAAAGGAACTTGTGCAGTTTCTCAAAGTGAAGCAGGATAAGGGGGGAGTCTACAGCGTGCAAGAGGAAAGTGTCTCGTTTATACCTAGCAAAGCAGGAAGGCCCTGATGAGGCATCTTTATCGCTGAGGGTGATTTATGTACATTTTATAATAGATGAATTCCACAAAGGACATGCCTACCTGGTCTTTACATAGTGATTCCTTGTTGCCAGGCAGGAGAGTTTCCTAGCATGCTCTTCAGTAGCATCCTGTGCTCTGTTAAAATGGGAAACGTGGCTTTCATGCATGGCATTGGGGCTCTCACTCCGACCTTTCCCCATTACATTTCCCTGAAACATCCCACTAGTTTCCCTCCTTCTGTAACACGGGCTTGGCAGTGCCCAAACTCAACGGGAATGTGCTACATAATCAATCTTGCCTGGAAAGCTTTGAACACGGAAAGCCTAGAGCCTGCGACGATGCAGCTATTAAAGTGCCCTACTTCATCACACTACGCTGCTGCCTGATAAAACATAATCGCTCCGGATACAGAAAAGTGAATGCTTTCAAGTGTGCTAAGAGCAAGTGAGTTAAGCACAAACACAGCTCTGGTGCGTCTAACGTGCCGAGGTAGGATGTGGTGCCGGGAGGAGCTCTGTGCCCACAACGGGCCCGGAGTTATGGATCATCCAGGAGCAACAGGAGCCACCCGACACACGGGTTGTAACAGGCTGCTCCTATTTTCTGACAGTGTCTTGATGGAGCCTGTTCAAAACACCACGTTTCCTGGACAGCAGCTGCTGATCCCCATTACAGTAATCCAGCAACTTTTCCTTCCTGCAGGCTGAGGGCGCAGCCCCATCGTCTCCCACTTGGACATGCAGCTGGATCATTGCCAGCTCGGAAGGAAAACGTGGGCATCAGAATGCGACCAGACACCCGTCTTGTTCTGCACCTTCCCTCTCACATGGTTCCTGACAAGGTTGCGCTCCATTTACCCAAGGCATGGAGCTATTTCTCCCAGTACTGGCATGAAAAATTCGGTCCTAAAATCGCTTCACATCACTGAAGACCAGGAGAGCAGAAACTCCCCGTCTGCTTTCTCTTCTTCAATTCATCATTTTACACACAAATTTCATAGCCCTTTCCTTCTTAGGAGAGCTTGATGTTTGTGTGTTTAATGCTGCTCTTTTGGAGACGAGATGACTCCCTCCACACTGGGTTCCTGGGGGACCTGCCTCACTAATTACAGCTAATTATTTTCTTTCTTATTCCTTATGGAGCTCAGCAACATGTTCATTTTTGGGCTGTGGTGCAAGCTGAAGAAAATACCACCAAGCAAGCAAGGGCCTTGTAAGACCACCAAGAAAGGGGCCACCTCTAGCCTTGGGTAGCCCAGCTTCTACAGGAGCTGGCTACCAGGTCTACCTCCAGGCAGTTAATGCACACCACCTTGACTGCTCTTCTGTCTTCTGCGCTCTTCAACATGAAAGCATGTGTATGTATACATGAATAAAAGGCACAGCAGGGTATAATGGGTGGCAGTTCTTAATCTTGGAGAATACTGAACTACTTTGTGCTTTTTTCTCTGGTTTTCTATATTGCAAACGTCCCTCCTGTTTGTTCTCCAGAAAGACTCTGCTGAAGACACCAGTGTGACTGAAGGAAAAGAAATAAATCTGTTATATTTCTATTGCTTTTCAAGAGTGCCAGTTTTACTCAGGTGTCTAAAAAACACCGTGAGAGAAACGTTTTCCTAAGTAAAGATAGAGGTGACTGGACTTGTTTACCCAGGCAATTCTTTGCAGGACTATGCCCACGCGCACAGGAATAAGGATGTTTGTCATTTTACATCACCAGGGCACCACAAGGCCCTGAGTCACCTTCTCCTGCACTACGTGGCCCTCAGCGATCAGCACAGCAGCCAAGATAACTCAGACATTACCGTCAGAAGAACTACCATAAAAAGGCCTGCTTTGTGGGTATGAGCTGAACTCCAAGAGGCAGATAACCACCACATCAAATGAACTATGGTTTACTGCCCACAATTGCCTCACCAAACACTGCTGGTAAAGAAAAGGCAATTTCTCATACGGCAGCTTTTCTTCCTGCAACCAAGTTCTCCAGGCCAAACACAGGGACCTTGGGTGCTGCATGGAGGAGCCTCCCTCATCCACCCAATATTCCTGCAGATGAGACAAGGGAGTATTTTTTTCGCTCATTTTCTTGCAAATGTGCCACACGTTAGGGATAAAAACACCAACTCCAACTAATGTGAATCTCCAGTGATAAAAAGCAGCACATTTGCCCTTGAGCAGTGTCCGGGATATACCTGCAGCCTGAATGCAGCCAAGCCTGTGAGGGGACAATGACATTTCTGTATAGTAGTGGGAAAAAAAAATCAAAATTATGAGTGAATTTTATGGGCTGATGGAGTGGAACTGCCTTCCCAAAAAGGCATTTAACATTTTCCACGCTTTCGCTGCCTTTTGCAAAGCTGCTCAACGCCAGCCCACAGCCCTGCTCTGCAGCAAGCCCAGGATGATACCCAGGGTAGGAGCAGGTTTTATTTCACGCAGCACGGCCAGGAAAGGTGAAAAAGCGACAAGGAGGCGCCAGCAAGGGCTCGGGAGGATGCAGCCAGTAAGCACGGCGCAGTAGCTGTTAGGGTGGCATTTATTTCCTGTAACATCCCTTTTTTCTGCTCCTTAAAGGCACGGAAAAGACGCTACTTGTGCTCTGCACCAAGGCTGGCAGCGCGGGCTCCTCAGGGCCTCAACGGTCGCCGCGAGGGCGGCGCCATCTCGTGAGCGCCATTTCGGGGGCGGTGCCATCTCGTGGGCGCCATTTCGGGGGCGGTGCCATCTCGTGGGCGCCATTTCGGGGGCGGCGCCATTTCGGGGCCGCCATTTCGGGGGCGGCGCCATTTCGGGGGCGCGCGGGCGCCTCCCTCGGCCGCCGCGTGATGGCCGCCCCTTCCGGCGGGCGCCGCGGCTCCTCCTCGCGCGCGCCGGGGCTGCGGGCAGAGGCGGCGCCTCGGCCGTGCCCCGCCGCCGCCGCCGCTTCCTGCGCCGCGGGCAGCGACGTGTCGCCGCGCTAGGCCGCAGGTAGGCAGCGCCGGGCCCCGCGGCCGCCCCGCCGAGGCGCCGCGCTTCCCTGCCGCGCTTCCCCGTCGCCTCGGGCCCGCTCGTGGCCGCGCATCGCGCGGCGCGGCCCGGCGTGGGTCCCCTCGCGTGAGCCGAGCCCGCGGCGGGATGCTGCCCAGCGCTTCCCACGTCCACATACGTATATATCAAATACTCTACTTACATAAGCGTATATCTCTATATGTCATTCCCATGGTAACAGCGGGCTGGGGAGCGGGCGGCCCCGCGGCCGTCGCCGTTGGCCGCGTTGCGGGGCGCTTGGCGCGCGCCCCGCTACCCCGTGACGCGAGTCTCTCCCCGCAGGTGAGCGGAGCGCCGCAGCGGGCCGTCGAACCGGGCCGTTCCCCCGCACCATGACCCTGGAAGAGATATGACTGCCCGCGCGGGACGCCCGTGGAGTGCTGTCGCTCAGGTACCGTGGTGCCCGGCAGCAGCGGCTCCCCTAGGCGGCTGGGCTTGCACGGGCAGTTTGGATCTGTTGGGATTCTCGCTGCTTCTGGCAGGTGCCTCCAGACTGCTGTGGGGACACCAAGGGGCCCGTTCCTTTGCTCTTTCCCAAGGTCTTCCCAAATTGTGGTGGTTCCTCACTCTGCAGGCAGCTGAGGTAGTAGAACTGGGTGCAGAGAAACGGTATTTCTAACCTTTCCTTATTGTAACTTATTAAAAATCCACCGTATCCTCTTGAGAAAAACATTGTCAAATACTGGCCTCCTGAGCTCTCAGCAAAACAGTAACATTCTGTCTCTTTGACTACCCAATTTTTGTGTTATTATTTATTGATTTTCCTCCTCTCTCTCTTTCTCTCTCTCTCTCTCTCTCTCTCTCTCTCTCTCTCTCTCTCTCTTTCTCTCTCTAATATTCTGAGAATACTCGGGTTTCCTGTTTCAGGATGTCAGTGGTCTCGAACTGGTAAGGTACCAGTTTTCAGTGCAGTGAGATACATATTTGATTGTAGATGTGCTTTTGAGTTTTAAAATATAGGTGGTGTATCTATTATCTATATGCTGTTTGACTGAGTCTCTCTGGAGCAGGTGTCATCAAGTGCAGCCACGGTGGCCCTTTGCAGCCACAGCTGCATTGGCTTCTATCCCTGCGCAAAAATAATGTCCCTGGAAGCCATGACTGCAGGGTGTTAATTGTTGCAGGGGCTGCAGTAATTACTGTGTTAGCCTGAGACCATTTCCCAAATAGTGATAGAGACAAAAGTTATAGTTGCCTTGAAATCCTCTGCGAGTCGATAGTGCTCCTCTTAGGCGGGAAAACAGCACCTAAAATGAGATTGTTGACGTGAGGTCTGTGTCTAGCTAAGGAAAATGCCCCTGTGCAGCATGTAGGTGGGCTTAGCAGTGCGGTCTGAAGGCCTCACGCTGGGAAGAAGTCAGTTTCTCCCATCCCATTTGCAGAAACAGGATCTCTCCTGGGAATCCCTTTGTCCTCAGTCCTGTTTCCTCTCTAGCAGGAGTCTGGCATGTGCTGAGGAACTTCCCGTCCCTCTGGCACCAAGGACCTCATGGCAGGGGAAGAGGGCACGCGTGCCCAAGGCCAAGCAGAAGGGCTCCAGAAGTGTCACGAGCCGCTGGAAAGGGCAGGGGAGGCGAACAGCAGATTAGACCGGGTTTTGTTTGGGTGGGAAGAAGTCGGGAAATGGAACTGTGTGGGTTTCGTTTCTTTGGTCTTTGTTCTGTTTATTCCGGCCCTTGCCTTATCTCTGTAGCATCAAGAGAGAAAGAATGGATTATACACTGGTGTAAGTGCAGTTTTCTGGAGACTCATGCAGTTCAAAGAAATATTTAGCAGTTGTCTTCCCTATATTTATTTAATATATTTTATTTCTCTTAAACCAAGAAAGAATCCCTTGTGTGTTCTACTCATACCCAAAAACAGCAGATCCCTTTTCTGACCAAATGTTCCAAAATATTCATCTTTGCATAGACATGAAGTGAGAATATTTCAGCTAGGAAGGTGAAAACAAGCAAACCCCATAAGTGACATAAAACAGAACATTTGAGTACTTGTTGCAAAGCACCAGATGTGCTCTAGGGCAGGAAGTTCACATCAGTTTTACACAGTAACTGTAAGCAGCAGTGCAAGAACTTGCCTGTATTTTGGGGGCTTCTAAATGTAACCTGTGCAGACTGTGCTATGAGATATTTATTTTCCATTGCTTTCCAAGTGGATACTGCACACTGTAATGCTGATGCCTGTACAGAGGGATTTCCCTCTTGTCTCACATGATAGTGTAAGCAACTAACCATGAGGTCTTTTCTTTTCTGACATGTATTTTTACTGCTCTATTAATTGTTTCTGAATGCTCCTAGCATTGAAGAACTTGATGCATGACCTAAATAGCTGTAGGAAAGTCTGTTCCTCCAGCACTGAAATTGCCTTCTAATTTCAAATTAGTTTTTATCATTGGGAAGTAAGGTTTCCAGATGAGAGGAAGTGGGTTTGGGACATCAGTTGTATTGCTGATATTCCGTTTAATTGTTTTATTTGCTACCTGCAGAACTGTGAAATGCTCCTTTTAACATCATTTGTGTATAGGGAAGTACATCTCTCTAATTTTTATCATTCTAAACGATTTGTGCATATGTGTGTTCAAGTAACTATAGACTGAACAGCAATGGGGACTACTGAGGTGGTTTTAGCTCAGAGGATTCTATTTTTTATAAAGAAGTGCTGCACATCTAAAGCTTGTGTTCCTTTTTTGTGTTAATTCAACGGTTAAGATGACTTTGGGGAGGAGAAAAGGAACTGGTATCGAATCTCATCTTGTGAAAACCAGGTGCTGTTTTTCCCTGACCTTGTAGTCACCCTCAGTGTTTTGCAGCAGGGACACAGGTGTCCTGCTCTTCACACCAGATTACTTTCTTCTTGCTCGTTTCCCCATTTGAGGAGAGCAGTTTAAGCCTGAATTATGAACACCACAGTGTGTGGCAGGAATATGGCATTTATTGAATTATTTGAGTGCTTATACTCTCCTGCTTTTCCATAATCCCCATGTGTGTTTGGCTGAAAAAGAAGCCCAGTCTGGCCAAACTCAGCATCATCCAAGAAATTATGAAGCATGGTGAGTTTTAACAACTCATGTGACAAGAGCAGGGCTGATGGCAACCTTGGATAATTCCTGTGTGTCTTCCTTGGCCGGCTGCCTGCAATCTGGTTGGTCACCACCAATGCTGAATTTGCCAAGGAGGTGTGGGAATATCGGATTGCTATTTGAGATTGGTGGAATGAACAGAAATAAATCATAGAATCCTTAAGGTGGATTCCCCTTAAGGGAAAGGACCATTAGAGATCATCTAGTCCAAGCGCCCTGCACGCACAGGCACGCCTGGAGCATGTGGCACAGGTTGTGTCCAGGCGGGTTTGGAAGATCTCCAGTTCAGTAACAAAGACTCTTTTTATCTAAAAAACAGTGAGATTAACTCCCAGATTAGAGCAGTTTCTGAGGACATGCAAAAGTTGGTACTTAAAATAAAAAAACAAGCAAATAGAGCAATTATAAGTGCAGCTATTACAAGCACAGCTCTGAGCAATACCGCTTGTTTGTTGTGCTCT
>JAVCKT010021166.1:0-10740 GCA_032273925.1 Rhynchotus rufescens
GAAAGCAGAGAAAAAAAAATGTCTTTTATGTCGGAAAAAACTTAAATAATATTGCATTTACAGAAAGAAAATGAAAAAAGCTAATCAAGGCTCAGTTTCTTTCTTGAACTTGAATTGAAAACACTTCCAGAAAAGTGAGAAAAGAGGATTTAATAGGATTTTCTGGCAGGAAACGTGGTGCTTCAAGTAAGGAAAGAATTAGAGCTCCCTTGGTGGCTAGACCATACACAGTGCGGAGAGTTGTTATACATAATGTTTATTGAGAGTATACAAAGGGGATAAAGTGGAAGCACCATTACTGTATCCCTTACTGTGTTTAAAACAAACAGCACCGTGGCTGCTGCTGCTGCATTTTGTAGGACCCTTGAGTGTTCAGCTGGGCAAGTGCAGACCGTGTGTATGGGCAGTGGGTGGGTGATCTGCCTCCCTCAAAAGGAGGACCACCTTGACACTCCAAAGGACCTTTGGTGCTTAGATGTTAGCTGCTTGGGCACGTGAGACACAAGCAGTCAAGGCACTGGAAGAACTGAAGATTAAATGTCTGAAGTAACTAGAAGATAAAAGGTTGTCAAGGAGTTAGGATAGGGGCACTTGGATGACGGATCTGGGGATCACATTTGAGGATCTGAGCACCATCATCTGCCAGACTGCACATTACCCATAAAAACTTTTAAAAAACAAGAAAATTGTCATCTCTCTTGTTTCCTCTGACCTAGCTGCACTATGCCCATGCACACATGCACTTCCTTGATATTGAGAGGTTATGGATTGATAAGACCTGAAAGCTTTTTGGCTCACCATCTTGTTACACTGCAACAAAAAACTTCACTTTCCATTGATAAATTTCTCCCGGCAAGGAAAAGGAAGCCAGAGGAAGGGAAGCTTGGATCAAAGGTCACCTCCTATACAATCACGAAGGCCAAGAAGTTGGTTGGCCTCTCCAAATGGACTGGACAACCCCTGCATAGGTGGTGTTTGCATCTAGCTAGGCTGGTTGAGTCCCAAAAGTCTCAAAAATCTTGCCAATGTGTGACATCATGGCATGCAATGACAGGGGCATTTTTTTTCTTCACTAAGCAGGGTGCTTTGTGCTAGCTTGGGCACTTGTCTTCCCTTTATCATGGCTCACTAGATGCCCCATGTTTGTCACTGTGATGCTTGGTAGTGCTCCAAACAAGGGAGAAAATATCCATTGGTAAGTGGTACCAGAGGCTTCTCTTGTAATTATAAAAGAAAAAAAAAAAAAAGACATTTGAACAGACATTTAATAGGTGAGGGAAGAGGCTTAACAGACTTAAGCTCAGCTGTCTTCAGAGAGTTTCCAAAGCTCACTGCAAACACTTCTGTTTCCAGGCTTATGCTGCTTTATCTATGAGCAGCTAAACATTGGCTAATTCTTTAATTAGTTCCCCCAAAAAAGATGTTTTTCTACACAGTCCAGCTTACAACAGCATAATTACATCTTTTGTTTAAAAAGGAAGTGTCAATACAAAAAGTTATTTTGATTTCTCTAACTTTAAATGTTTTATTTCCCCCTTTACTTAACCCATTCAGTCAGTCCTCACATCTCCTCCTTATTTGAGAAAAGCTGAATACTTCTTTATTTATTAACTTTGAGGTGTAATCCCAATGCATGGGCACCACAGTACTGAAGCTGAGCCAGCACCATGAGCTTGAACTGGCCAGAGTTTGGGGTGTGAATCCCTAGTGATGAAGTGGGGCTCAGGGCTTGTGTCACCATAACCAGCTGTTACACAGATCCTAGTGCTAATGCTCCTGTTTCTAAACTGCAGTTACTGACCGGTGCAGTATTAGGCTGCACAATGTTTGTGGTGATGTAGCGTTTAACTGAGCTGGAATACTGCATTTGAGTTTGGACAGTATCCTTCATGAAAGAAGAAAATGTGGAAGAAAATTGTGGGAATTTTCTTTTTGGGGAAGAAAATGATCCCCCGTTAGTCTGCTGGAAAAAAATGAATGAGGTCAAAGACATACAATACATAACTTATGGGGATATGGGGTTGTTTCTTCTAGAGATAGAAAGACTGGGGAGAGAAGTAAAGCAAGAAGTAAAAGCATGATAAGATTCTTGAAATATAGAATGGCTGCAGCAAAAAGTAAGAAAAAACGTTCTCTATATCTGTGACGCATAAAACAATAATTATGTCAAAAATGCAGCAAGGAAGTTGCAAGTTACAAGTAGGCTATTGAAGCTTTCAAGTGCCCAAAAAGGTTTTGGAGATGTCATTATCAGAAATTTTGGACAAATCTCTATCAAAAAGGAAGGAGATAGAACTGATGTTTCATAGTTTACATGGGTTTCACTTACTCCGCTCTTTGATAAGCAAATCTTTTAGATGTGTGCATAAGGCTGTGGATTCTCCTACTCTTCTTCCTGTCTAAAACTAAAGAATTAAAATTATGAGTCTGGTACCTTATTTGGATCTCTCCTCAAGGCAACACCAAGAAAAGCTTTAGAGTGCACAGCTTGATTTCATGGCCATCAGTACAGTCACACAGCTGGTTAGGTTCTCTGTTTTCTAGGAAAAGTTTTGGAGTTACAGATTATCTTCAATCATTTATCACACATGTAAATAATACTGGGGAAAAAAAAGAGTGATAATAGCTCTTTTTGAAATTACGTAGTAGAAGAAATATATGACGTGTTATCAGAAGTTAACTGTGGAGAGCATATGGGGGTTTCAAAGGCAGGAACCTCTACTCCGCTACCCCTAGTTCATGTCCTGATTAAAGAGAATATGCATGCACATCTATGTGGAAATCAACATATGCTCTCTCTTTTGGACATTTTTCTCCCTCTGTAAAATTGTGTTGATTCCCAATATATTGTAAGTGTGTCTTCCTTTGAGTCACTATTTTCTTCAATGCATCTGAGTGAACATGAGTTAACTAATGTGATCATAAATTCTAGAATTAGGAATACCAGTACTTGCAGCTCGATGTGTTTATAATTCATATTAAATCCCATGAGTAGGACTTATAAACTTTTCTTTCACTTTTACAAACTGCAGTCCGCCAAATCTTTTTATAAGATTGGGACCTATAATTTTCTTGCTGCTGTAAATGTATTAATATCACAAGCCAAAGGCTTCCCCGTTATTGTTAGTGCATTTCCTCTGCTTGATCTCTGTGAAAGTGCCCAGGGAGCACATTAAGTTTATTAGAGTCTCGGCTTGCTTCCAGAGCCTGGCCAGGAGATGCAGGCAGGGGCATTTTGGAGGAAGCAGAGGTTTCCCCAGCTGGCACACTCCTGCCTGGGCTGCATCAGCGCTTTACATGGACCGATGTCCCTGCTGGCCCATATACAGGAGCACCAGTCACTGCTGACCCATACTCAGGAGCACCAGGCGCTGCTGACCGCGAGTTAGGGCAGACGTCCAAAGTCTGCAGCTTTGCAGAGTCATGGACACCTGGCAGCTGTGGGGTGCAGGGATAAGCCAGCAGGGATCCCAAAGGACCCTTTCTTGAAAAAAAGAGCCTTGCAGATCTAACTGAAACTGCTAGAAAAGGCTGTGGCGTGGTCCTTCCGTGGGGGCCAGGCAAGGATGGGCTCTGGAGACTTCCAGCTTGGCTGCCACTGAAGTCCATACCTGAAGAACATGCAGTAGAGAATGTCCCCAGAGCGGCCAATGTGCTACAAGCAAATGACCAGCCCTGTCTGGGCACTGGTAGAAATTGGGTTTGGCCACTATCTCCGATGAGCTTGCTGTATGAGACTGCTCAGTCACCGCCCTATGGCATGGAGAAGTTTCCTATTGGAAATATCTCAGGGTCTAAAGAAGCCTTTAGGTGTGATTCTTAGGCAGAAGGTAGGTTGGCAAGTCACTCTAGACTTCTGATTTTGTTCTGCAGAGTAATTAATTGTACAAATTAGGGCCTATGCTGGTTCTTTCAAGTATCTGAAGAATGGTTATGAGACAGTTCAATAAATCAAACATGGAAGTGTTGCCACCAAGTGGTGCAAGCTAGGTTAGGCAATAGCTCTTAATTTATACATCACAGTGATGAATCAGAGATGTCTTGACATATTTATAAGAAGCTTTTTGTTTTGCTTATTCTTTTTTTCCAGTTTCTGATGCACTTTTCCTCCTGAGGTGTTAAATGACCATGCCAGCAGCCAACCCCATACTGTCATGGGCTCTTCCAGCTTCTTGGGAATCTATAGGCAGGAGAGAAGCAGGTGTGAAGGCCTTTAGGGTATGCAGGACTTTTTGCTTGCAGCCCGTCTCTGACACAGCCCCACCTTGCTGGACTGCACTAGATCCCTCCAAAGCCCATGTGCAGCACTGGGGTCAGGCTGCCCGGGAGGAGGGAGTGTAGCCCCCAAACCCGAAGAAAGTCTGAGCAACAGCCTGGCCTGCCACAGCCATCTGTGTGTGCAGTGGGGTGCACACAGCCCCTTCCATGTGACTCTGGCACACTTAAAAGCGGAAATTATATTGATTTTAATGGCACCTAGGTGCGTGCTGAGGTGTTTGGTTGTTAAGGCAAAGTACTAAGTGCACTGCACTCCAGCCACGTGTTCTCCTTGCTGTGCGGCCACTGAATAACAGGTTTTGTCTGTGCAACCCGAAGGACTGATTTGGGGACACAAGAATGCAAAGTTTTTAACACTATTATCTGTATTTCTGGAGACATGAACTCCCGTGTCAACATGCAAAACCATGTCCCCCCCCCGCAACCAGTTCTCCCTGTGGGGAGCAAGGGTAAATCCCCAGCACCTGATGGGGCTGCAGATGGTACCAGGGCTGGGTCTCTCACTCCCTTGGAGACAACCCATGGAATCCTGGAATATGGGAGCATTTGTGTAATGGCCCAAGCACAGTGCTGGGTGATCTGTGCAAATAAACTGAGCAGTTGGAATAGGAGCCCAAGAAGAAGAGATGAGGTTGAAATGATGCTTTTTCAAAGCTAACAAACATGTTTTCTCAGCAGACACCACTTAGCTTTCTTTCAACAACTTCTCCCTTTCTCTGTATCTCTAGATAAATTGCCTTTTATTTCTGAAAGGAAAGTCTGAAGTATTCTTCTTGTTTTTCTTTTCCCTTTGTCTTTCTCTCTCTCTTTCTCTCTCTCTCTCTTCCTCCCTCTTTCTTTCTTTCTTGTTGTCAGTGTTGCCACCATTCTCTTCAGACCAAGGAAATGATGGCAGAAGGTAGGAGAAGTCACCAGGTCCTTTTTATTCTAGGTTTAGCCTCCAAATCACAGTAGAGGTACTAAATTAGTGCAGGTGGCCTCCTGAAAAGAAGCACGAGATGGAAAGAGACAAGCGTGTGTGCTGGCCAAGCCTGAGAGCAGAGAGGTCTCCCCAGCACGGAACTTCCAAAGCTCTTACAAGTGCCACTGGGAATACATTTCAAGTATCTTTTTTCACATTATAAGGAGAAACACATACATAAAGGAGGATGTTAACCTGCTTAACACCTAGCATTGTTATCCAGAGGGAAAAAATCTTATAATTAGGATATGAGATTTATTTAAAACACATCTTAACAGAAGACATCAGAGACATCTTGCTGAAATGGTTTATTTTCTACACTGTTAAATAGAATACGTTTAATTTGATAATTTATGAAAAACTAATTCTTTTCTAATATGGTGACTTGCTTTTTAGACATCACATTTGCTTTTTAAACTGAGCCACTCCCTTTTATTATTATTATTATTATTATTGCTACTACTACTCCTTTGAAAGTAATTAACAAAGTTAAATCAAGCAGACAATTCGATATAACAAATTCACAAGCGGATGAAGCAATTATTTTGGAAATTATTACAGCAATCTGAGGTTTCCTTTATTTCACCACTGGGGCTTTTGCAAGTGCAAGAGGTGAAATCTTTATGCCAGCAGGCCATTTAGTACATGGTTGTATCTACTGTGTGTTTGTCCATCTGTCAAATCTTCATCTATTATCACAATATATGCTTCCCCCATTGAAGTATTTCTCTAATTGAAGAGACAGAAAAATAAAGAGAAAATGCTATAAAATCATATTAAAATGATACAGGAGTGTATCATTTTAATCTAAATAATGGCTTCAGACTAATCTCTATAGGTCTCTTGAGAGCGATGTCTCCTGAGAACAAGTCACCTCTTGCCCATGCTGAGCCATCCTCTGGAGATGCCACTCGCTGCTGCCCACTGACAAGGCTGAGCACGCTCATAACATGTGTAGCTACCCCAATTGATTTACATAGCTGTGAGGGGGGATTAATTCTTGCTAATTATCTGCCAAGGGCTGCGAAGCTAAGCAATTGCTGGCCCTTAATGTTTCACTAGATTTATTTGTTTCTTGGTTTATTTTGCAGACATTTTAAAAGGGAATGGGGATAATTAGCACAAGGCATTAAAGCTGAATCATCTAAAAAATGCTCCTTTTGGGGGTGTTAGAAAAAGCTTCAATATTTAAATAATTGAGCTATACGGCTAATCTGAGGTCGACCCCGGACTTCAAATTAGTTAAAAATACATTAAAAGATTATAAAATAATCGTCGCATTAAAATTACAGAGAGAGAGCATCAGCGCAGAGACCTCTGCATGCCTTACTTATCCACACTCAATGCTACCTTTCAAAAATAGCTCACGCATTTATTTTTAGAGGAAGAAACACCCAACATTCATATTTTCTAAGATTATTTTCCTCTCTTCCACAGTATTAATTGCTTTAGAAAATGTCCGAGCTTGAAGTCCCCTACCCAGAAATTGCTTTTCATTTCCCCGCTGTCTTCCCGTGTTGTGAGCTGAGAAACATCTTCAGGGCTTGATACTAATTAACTTCAGAAACGGCCTGGTGAAATGTGTCACAAGGGTGTTTCCCAACCACAGCTACCGGCACAAGCCGACCTTGGGTTTTTCCAGATGCAACATTTCCTCATTTTTTATGAGGCAAAAAAAAGAAAAACAAAATATTAACTGAAAAGAACAGCTATCACCCCAATTTACAGCAGTCTTTTGATACAGACTGAAGCAATAGAAAGGGTTAAAGGTAATTTTTACTGGTTATTATAAATTTGTAGGAAAAAAGGAGTTTTCCTTCTCTCAGTGTGGGAAGACACAAAGGTTTGAGTGCTTTGTCCCTATGTGGGGAAAAGACTGAGACTGCATTAGTCCATGACTACTTTTGTTGTTAGTATGTATTAAATAGGACCCCTCACTTTCCGTTGCCACTGATGTCAGAGCAATTGCTTCTCACGCAGCTGGTTTGTCTATTAGAACCCTGTCACTAAGCTAAAAAAAAAAAAGGAAAAAAATTATGATAAAATACAGCAGTTGCTCCACACTGGCTGCCTATGCCTGCTTTAAAGCTTTTAATGTAAAAGCTCCTTGCCACATGATTTGTCTTGCAGACTGCAGGCCTGAGAAAAGCACCCAAGTTTGAATGGAAGATGTGGTAGCGTGATGATGAAGCTGCATCTTCCAGCTTCCAGCTCAGGGCCTCAAAGCCCTCCTGCTTCACTTTCTAACCATATGCCCCTAGTAAACATGAAAAAAAAGAAAAAGAATGAAAAATAAATTCATAGGCACACAGAGCAAAGGATCATGCAGTTTTTACAGTCAAATTTGAAGATGAATTAGTCTTTGAGATACCATCTGTTTAAGGATTATGTTGTTAATAACCTAAATTTGACACACATTTTTTCCCCCTTCAGTGACTACCTGCAAAGCTTCTCTGAAAATTATCTCTTATGAAGCTGTGTCATTAATGGCTTCCTGCGAGGTTTCTTTTGGAAGTGGCAGAAAGGTAAATAAAAATGAATTAATACAGTTAGGGTTTGTAGGCAAAATATGCAAATAGCTAACTGACAAAGCCTTGGTAGCATTAAAAGCTTTCGGTTTCTTTCCTCAGAGGCTTTGCGTAGGGAATCAGAAGCCTTTAAGCAACCTTTAACTTATTTTACATGTGCTATGCACTCATGCACACGCACACGCGCACACACACTCTGTTCCTAATGTCCTCTTGGGCCAATTCCCTCTAGTACAATTTTCAGCTTCATAGTTCATAAATTTTATTTTCAATCAATAAATAAATGTCATTTCTCCTAAACCATTTCATTGTATGGGTCAGCTTCGCTGAGCACGCCACTCACCTGTATTTCTCAGCAGAGAGCTGTGAGATGTACAGATAGGATGTCTATAAAGATGCAATCAGATTTCACCTCTGACAAATATGCAAGAAGTCTGCTTATCAATATTCATTATTGTTATTATTACTGTTGTTGTTATTACTACTACTATTATTTCTACTACTATTGTTACTACTACTATGCTGAAGTAGTGATTAGCCTTCTGGCATTTTTGAGTCCTTAACTCCAAAATTCCATTAGAATATAGGGCAGAGAATTGCTTTGCAGGGCTCCAGACCAATCCATATCACCCATGAAAATGTTGTTTCTGATGTATAACTTCACAGGATTTATCAGGCATTTTAGACAACTGAAGAAAAGCTCCTTGCATGCTCCTTTAAAGGTTACCAAGTTCCCACCATGGCAAATTATAAAGAGTATCAGTTTGAGAGCCAGTGACCCACTGTGATGATCTTCCTGCTAAAGCCTCATGGAGGTTTCTTTAGGAAATATTAATCTGAGTATAGCTTGAAAAGGCAGATGCCTTCATGGTCATCAAGCCCTTGGGTAGTTACCGATTGTGTCTTGAATTTTATCTGTCAGCCCAGACAGAGTATTACATGCTCTTATCATACAGAGTCATCAAATGATAGCATTACAAGGTCAACAGAAAAATAATATTCCATACTAATACCTCCCAAAGGCCTACTTTGCTAACCTCTGATAGTACATAATCTTGTGTAGAAATGAAAAAAGAGAGTCTATCAATGACCAAAAAAAAAAAAAAAAGAAAAAGAAAAAAAAGAAAAGAAGAAAAGAAGCAAGCATGGGGTCAAGGAAGTTGGAAATAAACATTCACTATCAAGAACACTTCCATAAGCATAGGAAAATCCAGCAGGACTTTGAGTTTATCTTGGTGTCATCTCCACTTATTTATCACTAACCAGAGATAATTGATTGGAAGAAGTGGTTGTTTTCTTAATCCATTTAAATATAGCTCTCTCTACTATATATTTTGAAACTGGGAAAAATAACAGGGGAGACTGTAAATTGAAGCAAGAATCTCCCAAAGGAGACATTAGAGATTACTGACTTTTCTGTGGGATATGTGTACTCCGGGAAGTTTTCTTTCTATTTGCGTTCTTTGCAAGGAAGGAGGATTGGCATTTATACTTATTTCTTCTTCTAGCTAAGTGTCAAGGATATTACAGTTTTCAGATGTGTGTGCGGGAAACCTCTTTTCTTTGTTAGGAAATGAACTTAAGTAATAGGAATAAATACACGGCTTGAGGTACAGAGTAAGTCTGTGCCTCATTGTACCAGTACGAGGCTGATGCGTGAGCCAGTGCACATCTCAGCACTGTGTTGCTGAAGTGATGGAAGAACTTCTGAGCTTTATGTTATTCTTCTTGAGTCTGGTATTGTGCTATTGATGTAGTCAATATTTTTAAGGTGTGGTAATTTGTTTTCACAGGGTGTGTTTTCTGGTCATATGCGTTTTAGCATTTTAAGTATCTTAATTTCAATTTGGATGGCCCCCATTTTTTTCACAGTGGGGGGTCAAGTGCAGTATATAGGGATGTCCAAGTCATGACTTGATTAAATAAGGATGGTAGGTGCCCTGCAGACACTTAATGTTGAAGTTAAAGCAGCATCTCCTTCCTCCAGTGTCAGTTCTTTTCTCCTACTAGTGACTTTCTGGGGAGAACTACTGATTTCTGTAAGTAGAGTATATAAGATACATTCTATTCTTGCCAGAACTTTTCTACATGCAAAAAGGTCCTCAAAAGCATAGGCAAAGGCTTGTAGACATGGCAGAGAAATTAGTTTCTGGTTTTGTTTTACATTTTTTTATTCACTTTTTGTTATTGTTAATTTTTCTATTTTTTAACTTAACAAATTGCACACTGTTGCAGAGGATGCCCTACTAAGGTAATCAAGGTTACTGTTTCAGGGGCTCTTCTAGTAAGCTGGGATTACTATTATCAATTCATCCTTTACCTGTGATCATATTTGTTCAGAAAAATAACTACAGAATTTGTATTTGAAGAGTTTGCTATATAAATTGCTGTGTGAAGGAACTTTGTACAGCAAATGGTTAGCCGATAGCTGGTTTCTTAAAGGTGTTTGTTTGATATCTTGGGTTGTATGTATAACTTTATTTTAGGCACTTTGTATTAAACCATACTTTTTTGGTTATGGGACTCGACATAGGTGTGATGTATCTTTATGCCAATACTTAATGTATTTTTTTAATTTATTATTTATACATATTTCTATATTTTATTTTCTTAAGAAACCCAAACTATTTTAATTTCTGTTTCAAGGCATCTCTTCCATCATAAAGTATATGAGCAATCCGTACTTCCAAAGAGCAGAAGCTGTACTCTGAGTCTGTCTTTATAGTGTTACAGCCCTTTAAGTTTTGCTTTGCTGTACTGACCTATTGTTTTTGCAAGTTGTTTTTTGAGCGTGTCTGGACTGGCTGTTACAGGGTCAAGACCTTGAAAGCAGGCCAGGCTGATTTGGGGGCCTCTTTCCTTTGTTTAAGTGGATGTTTGCCAGAAGCTCTGCGTCCTGCAGCAGCTCTGATTAGGCTGACTCTTTCGAGCCTACATTGACTACTGCATACCTCGTTCAAAGGTGCAAGGGAA
>JAVCKT010021167.1:6449-30762 GCA_032273925.1 Rhynchotus rufescens
TTCATCACTGCGGGAACGCTGTTGATCTCTGTCGGAACCCTGCGGCCTTGGACAGAACAAACTGAAAGGGGAAAAAAAAAGAATTTGGCCGTCTGTAATGATAAATAAATACATTACAGGATACAACTCTGGGGAATGGAGGCTGACACTGACTGAGCACCATGACCTCCACACAACTGCCAAGTCGCAGTCGTTTAACAAAAGTCAACTTTTGTTTGCCTTCTCCTCTTCCCCCCTCAACGGCAATTTCTTAAAGTGCAAACGCAGGATGGAAAAGGGAAAAAACAATAAAAAGATACAAGAGTACTCCAAGGCCCTCCTCATCTGCTGCTCAGGGGCAGTTTGGTTTTGACAGAACGGTGTTTTATTTCTTTGGTCTCGTGGAAATTGGGGAAGCCATTCCATGCTGCATCAAGAGCAGGAGGATAGAGAAGTGGTGCCATCAGGAACTCTCAATTCTCCTATTTCAAAATCTCAAAAATCAGGCATGTAGGTGCCTTCACATTGATGACAACAATAACAAGTTAGAGAGGAAGCAGCTAGTTACCCATCAACTAATCCACCCCCTGAGCTCTGGGAGCCTCCCCACTACCTATCTCCTAGACTCCACTTCAGCATCTGCTTCCCATTTCCCTCCAATTGTAACAGAAAGGTGACACCCACTGCCACCTCTCTTCATTTTACAGATGCAAAAGGTGATAAATTAAGTGTCATGACAAAGTCAATTGAGTTGAAAGCCATGTACAGACAGCACTGCACTGAACTCCTGTTCAGTAACTGCAGTTTACCTACCACAGTGGTTCCTTCTCAGTCAAAACCAGGATTCTTTCTACATTACATCTTGTTACTCTAGGGAATATTTTCCATTGCTCCAAAATTGTCCTCTGAAGGTGAGAGGGTACAAAATATTTTCAGCTTGTTCATTTCCCATAGTCTGTTCACTGTCCTGACATGGAACAGTCATTCCATGTTAATAACGTCTTTGATCGTCCTCTAGAAGTTTTCTGTAGATATATGTCTACCCATAATAGTCTCTATCAGAAAAAGTCTGCTAGATACACCATAAGGATTACTGATACACGCAAATATTCATAAAACAGATCATAATTTTCAAATGCTACGCAAGCACATTCCCTAAAGCACCACCAAGCTCACTTCTAGACCTGCCAGTTACAGAAAGACTGACACTTGCTAGACAAGAGTGAATAAGGCGCAAAACATGGGGCAATAAATGGAGAGCCCATTTCCAAGGCTGTCACTTGCAAATCTCTCACCGGAGTCAAATTAAATGCAAAGCAAAAGGAAGACAAATGAAACCCACAGTGAAAGGAAGGGAATCTCTAGCTCTGAATCAACAACTACAGAAGTGTCTGCCTCTGTAGCTCAGTCAAAACTGCTGAACTTTAGGGAATCCTTCCCTTTAGAATCCAGCAAGACCTTCATTGAGCTCCATAATGGATCCGTTTGAAGCCAGAGCAAAGAGCATGCACTGCGATCCAGGCTTCTAGCTAAAAGGAAATGCAAAATTGCTGTAGGAGGCTGCGGAAAATAAATAAAATACAAAAATCAGACGCTATCATGTGGCTGGCCATGATGTGCCAGCCCAGCGCGCTGCACTTTGCTGCCATGCCCTGCTGCTCACAAGAGCAGACACTCTACGTGCGCGCACGCGCGCTGTGCCCATGTTTGAACAGAAAGCTGATAAGCAGGACTCGTCTGTCAGCAGTATCTGAAGCCCACGGCTCTTTGAGAGCACTTGGGTTTACTTGGCGGGTCACGCTGACTCCTTGTGAACCATTTATCATCACAAAAAAACCCAGAGGTTGGCACTGTGCCAGTATCTTGTCTTTCCTTCCCTCCCCTCAGCCCTTCTTCCCTCCTGAGCATTGATGCTACATCAAAACAAACCTTCAGTTCACATAGCAACAGAGCGTTTTTATATAAGCCCTGCATGGGAACACGCTCCAACCCAGGGGCCGATCGCTTGGACCACGTTAGGTAATTCCAAGATATCTGGCTGTTTTCTATCAAAAACATCCATGATTAAACGCACTATAAAACAGGAAGAGGATTATTTGCACATGGTCCAGACTCAAAATGCATCCTGGCACTGAGGACGTCAGGGGATTAGTGCACCTACTGGGTCCAGGGTCTAAGTTTTGCCATTTTCTATCTCATTTGGAATCAAGCTGGGGAGGCCAATGCATTTAAGCCACTTTGTGAATGATTTAATTGAAAGCAAAATGATGTTGGAGCAATTTGCTAAGTCTGGGATTTGATAAGATAAAGACTCACATTTAGATTTTAATGGAAAGTGAAAATTCCCATTTCTATCTGAAACAGAGATATATGTACACACAGTTATAAAAAGCCAGGTCATCCTAACTTCATTTTCCTCCTTGCTATCACAGGATGTTACTGCTTTGAATAAATAAGTAATAAACACAATGTTCCAAATTTTTTCTTAGTATGACCCCCTCATCTTTATACTGTGTTAATCCTACATCCAGGGCTCCCAGTACTGTGCTGCAAGGAACAGGAAAACCTTTTTACCCTCTTCATTATAAACCGACTCAGAGTTCTCACCATTTGCCTCTGTCTCACTTAAGCTGGACACAACTAGTGACATTCAGTGCCATTAGTGCTGTTGGTTGCTATATCCTATTTGCACACTCAGAATTTAGCCCATTGCAAGACTTCACATCAAGGAAAGAATTTTTCTCCAAGTCATTTTGACAATAAACCAGAGATATTTTACTTTGCTCTGCAGCATGGGGCATAGTCAGCATCCTAAGGTTAGCTGGGCCTTTCAGTTAAGCTATCTGTTGTTCCCAGACCATAGGACATAGCTAATGCTTTGATTTCTCCTGCTCCCTTCTTTATGTTTTGGGGTTTTTTTCCATTAGGTTTTAAAAAAGTCATTGGAAAATGTTCTTCTGTGGACCTTTCCAGTCCAAATATCTACAGTGTGACTGCCTATAGTTATGGCATAATGCAGTAGTCCAGTTCTCTGGCACCCTTTGGGAAATATATTAGTTAGAGTGTATTTATCTAGCTAGGTTATTATATGGCGCACATCACTAACGGATAACTTATGCATTAATCAGAATACAATTAATATATAACACAAACTACAGACTACTGTAGCTCTACAGTAGCTCTTCTATCCACCACTTTCATGGTAGTAGTGGTACAACGTCTTAAGACGTTCTTCTTTCTCTTCCTTCTTTGTGTTGACCTCTTCATTGCATACAGCCAACTGGTAGGGCCTAAAATCAACCTCCTTTCGGCAGGGTTATTTTCATTTCAATCACGCTTCCTCGCCTGGTTCGCAGCACAAGTCACACAGAGAGTTGCACCTGCAGAAGCAAAACGCTCTGTGCACTGCACTAAATGCCTCTAGGACCAGCCAGCTCAGGGGGGACCTTGCAACAATACCCAGCATAAACCCCAACACCTCCATCTCGTGGCAGTCTCAGCTGTAGGACTGAGAGAAGGCCTGGCATATGAATCAGGAGACACATTGCTTCTGATTTTTTAGAAAGAACAGTACATTAGTGTAAGAAGAGATCTCTGAAAGTATCACTAAATTATGATATTTATTACAGAACTACTGCTATAGAAAACCGAAAGACCTCAGAGCTAGAACCTCGTACCAAGAACAAGGATCACCTGCTGGAGTTCAAGAAAGCTTGGTGGATGAGGACAGGCCAACAAATCTTAAATGCAAGTGGCACTGAAGAGGGGAGAATTTGACTGCCCACACATTTTTCCTCTTCCTTTGCTGCTTCTGGCTGTACAATTCCCTTCCCTTACTCCAGCTCTGCTGCTCATCAGATCTTTCATGACCTAAGCTATTTCAGCTCACCAACCCAGGAGCTACCTAGGCCAAAATAATCTGTTCCTAGGAATGGACAGTCTCCTTTCAACAGACCAGATTTTTCCAGTAACTCTTCCCTAAATCCATGAACACGGACTAGCACAGGGGACATGCAAAGAAGGTTCAGATCCTTAGTAGGATCAAGTCATGTGAGGAACAGGTTGAAACTCCACCAGAGGTCTGTCCCTGAAGAAAGTTAGTACAAAATACCTGGGCAAGAACTGAGAGCACCTCTTCTCCTGTTCTGTTTTGACTATGTAGGAGAGATAAGCAGGACATCCCAAAGAATCCACTCTCCTATAAATCCCCATACACAACACACTGGACAGCCATACAGAACATTACTTAGACCTTAGTCTCAAGCTGCCTCAAAAAAACATCTGAAAAGTCTGAGCTAGTTTTGCTATCCCAGGAACACTCTGGACTTGACATATGGGCTTCAGTTTTTCAGTCTTTACTCTAATGCCTTTCAGGTTGAGCAAATCTAAGCCATGCAGGATTTTTACGAAGTGTTAATGGGCTGCAGTGACTCTATATAATCCGGGGCTGGCTGGTGAGTTATCACACCCCATTGCCACTTCATCAGCTGGCAGCTGAGGAGAACACAGGTGCATCCCCAGTTGTGGACGGTGTGAGGGCTGTCACGGGCACCAGCGTCCAGAAAAACACCCACCTGCAGGTGCCCATCTTTAGGATCAACATGGAGAATCCTGAATATGAGTCCTGTGCCATCTTTGGATCTTAATAAGGGATCGCTCTGCATTTTCCCTTCAATGCATTTTTACCCACCAACTACTTTGTCCAAGGTATCTTCACACCCTTCTCGTGTCAGGCTATCAACGAACACCCACACTTCCATTTCTGGGAAGAAGCCTGGGAAGACTTTTGAGAAATATTTCAGTCTTTGGTTTCGCAGAGATAAAGCAGAACAGGGCCAGCATATCTAAAAACTTATGCACATCATCTATTTTAGTACATATCACAAAAGATAACCAGAGAAAGGCACTTCTGGAAGGAAACTGAGGGCTTTGAAAGCCCTCAATAAGATGCAGAGAGTCAGCACGTATACCTGCCTAAAGGCAGATTCAAATACATGTAGCCTTTTTGGCCACCAGTTTAGAACCAGAGAACCCTTAAGGTTGGAAGGGACCTTTAGAGATCACCTAGTCCAACTCCCCTGCACGAAAGCTGTTCAAATGACAACTTTTTTGCTGCAGTAGCCTTGATGGCCGACCTAGGTTGGCCAACTCCTTCAGGGTTTTGCTTGCTGCCTGTTATTATTAAGAGCAGTCCATGGCACCTCCCATTAAGGCAGTCCCCACACAGACACACAAATAAATCTTGTTTGGATTGACCACACAATAAAGCCTAAATACATGGGATAAAGCATTCTATGGCCGCTACATTAATTACCAATTAATTATTAAAAGGGTGTCTACTGAGTTTTAATATGCTTAAAAGACTATTCCAGTTACCATGCAACTGCCTGGGAGTCATGTAAACATAAACGTGGTCATTTCATTTTTATGAACCTGGAGAGAAGAGCTCAGCAGAGTCCCACACATCAAAACAGTGTGTCTGCATTCTGTCTATATCAAAGTATGCTTCCAGAATGGACCTGAATACTTGTCCTCCCCCAAAATGTCCTCAAATGATGATGTTTTCCAAAAAAAAGATAATATTTGTGATTTCAGGTCAAATGTGGGAAAAAATGTTGTAAGCAAGAAAACAGTTAAAAGGTCAAATATACCAATAATTAAACAAAATGTTTTGATTTTCGAACTGTATACTGAATTGACCAAAAGGGTAGTTTTGTTTAGTTTGTTTGCTTGCTTCTGTTTTCTTTGAATCAAATTTCACTTCTTGGTTTGGTTATTAAAGGAAAATAACATTCATCATGATTTGGCCAACATTAATCATGATTTGGCCAACATTAGATTGGTATTTAGAAATACACACTTAGAAACAGCAGGTGAACACATAGTTCCAATACTATTCCATCTCTTCCTCGAAAACACCAGCTCTTGTAGCTTAAGTTGCTAGCAGGACCCAGACGTACCTCAACATCCAATTTACAAACTCCTGAGCACTTTTAATTGCTGCTTTTCCCATCGTTGCTGAGTGCCACTCTCACATTGGAGATCCATATTCCTCCCATACTCCTGATGCTAAAATCGCTCCCTTAACCTGCTCCAAGAGGATTTCTCTTCCTCCTCCATTTCAGCTCTGCTGCTGACAGACCTGCCAGGGAAGAGACACTCTCAAGTTGTAACTGAATTCACATGAGTGAAGACTTGAACCGAATTTGTAGAAATGATTCACAGGTTTAGCTGGCACATTTTTTTCCTTCAGGTTTTGTTGCTGTTGCTTTTTTACACCTGCACACAATTTATGAGAGCAGGCAGCGTGGTCTTAAACCCAGCTAATACTATGCCTTAATCCACTTAAAAGAAACGTTTGGCATTTAATTTTATTATAAAAGGTATCAGTTAGGAACTGTCAATGTTTTCAGTAGTGATATCTAATTACTGTAACTTGCTATAGGCTATCTTGTTAAATTCTAGTTGAATGACTAAGTATTCCTGACAAGTTTAATGCATTATTAAAGGTGTAATTACTCAGTTATTGCTCGTGTAATTCTGAGTTAATTACATGACATCTAAATTCATCATTTTTATGTTTATTGAACTTTGGTAAATTCACTTTTAGCTATTGCTTGCTATTTACACTCTGATTCCCTCTTCTACTCATTTTGGACTTAAAGGAGAACGTGCCCCATTTGCTCAGAACTGCAAGTCAAACCAGAAAGGGCAGACGGGAGATATAATCATAAAATGTCTGATTTTCCTACCCTAGTTTTTGGGTTTCCCACCCACAGACTAGTCTACCAACATTGAACCACAGAGCATTTCAGCAGATTAGCCCAATTTTAAATTGGTAATAATAAAAAATAGGCTACAAGTTTATAGACGAGCTGAAGGGAAATAGTGATCAGCAGCAAAGCTGCCCCTGAGCGAAATGTGGGAGCTCCGGGGATGCTGGTGCTGGGGGCAGAGCCCTGCAGGGCTGGCCCCGGAGCTCTGCGGGACGGGCACTGCGGCAGCGACTGGGTGCCCGAGGGATGTCTCCATGAATTCGCCCCTGCGATTCCCACTTGGAGCCATCGGGAGCAATGTAAAAGCAAACAACACATGTGGAACTCCCTTCTACGGCTTTTCTCCCTCCTGCAATGCCTTTTCTCCACCCCTTGGTCTGTAAATGTGTCCTATTTACTCCCTCCGCTATGTGCTCCGTGTAGCCCGTTGTGCCTCAGCCCATCTTCACTACAGGCACATGCGGAAGGCAAACACTGTCCATGCCACACACTAAAGTGCCATCCAAGGTTATAAATCTTCCCCCATTCCCATTTGGAAGGAGGATCTTCAATTAAGCAAAAAATTGATTTTCTAATCATTTCTTCTTCTGCTCAGGACATTTGAGCATGCATCCCAGTTGACAGCAGGACTGATTTTAAGTAAGTAAATGCAATTTGGCCCTTTCATTTTTGGCAAGAGCTGAAACCTTTAACAATTACAAGGGAAGAAATGTTATTCTGCTTAAACATTGCAAGTAGAAGCCAGTAAGAAAGCAAAGAGAAAATGCAACCGGGCTTTGGGAAGCTGCTTATGGACGTGCATATGCTTATGATCTTACAGACTCCATTGCTACCATGCACTGCATGAAACACCAAAGCCTGGGCACTTGCACCTTCCAGCAAGGTAAGTGACTTGGGGAGTTAATAATGGCCGAGACATTAGCAGAGACTTCATTAAACAACCTGACAGACCAGCTACCACATTGTTTCTGTTGACAGAGGTCCTTGGGAAATTAGGGTTTCGCAGTTAAAGTTTTGTAAGAGTGTTCAAATTTCAGCCTTGAAACCGATTCAAAGCACAGTGAGCTGAGCACTTATCCCATTCCAATTTCAAAACTGTTTGGACCTAATTTTAAGGCACAGGCCTTCTTTAAAACTACATTTGAGGCACACAGAGAGCAATCAGAATCAGATTAAAATCTTATTGGATACTAATTCACTGAAACCTTCTTACTGATATGCACTAGTTCACCACACAAACCCTCTGGATGTACTTTGGATTCTACTGACACTGTTGTTAATGGGGTATAATTTGAGATTCTTACGTCTACAAGGGCAATGCTGACTGTAATCATCAGCTCTGTCCTGCTGCTTAATGGTATTTGTCCTTCAGATGAGGGTTCCACTGTGAAAGGCATGACACAAACACGGCAAAAAAGACACTCTGCCCCCATCTCATCCCATCCCGCAGACTTGCACTGCTACAGCACATCCAGAAATGTGTCAGAATGCAGAGCAAGCCAGAGGCAGCGCTGGTCAACATGGAAGCCTTGGATACCCTTAATCTAATCCTTGCAACTTAATGGGCATCACGGCCCAGGACAAAACTGTAGGAGAACTGATACTTCCGAGTCAGTTGGCACTAGAGGTCACACGTTTCCAAAGCTGGACCATGGAATGTCCCCAGTTTAATCATCTTCAGATGACGTTGGCCAAGATAATCTCAATCTTGCTAGAACAGTAAAGAGAAGCAGGCACAGTATTTTCTTGAATCAATCAAACAATCCTTTTTTTCTTTCAGTCTAGTGAAGGAAGTTTGGAGACTTCCAGCTCGCGTTTCTGAGTATGCTAATTTCATCAGTGCCCACATATTATTCTGCTTGATCTGACCTGAATCTGACTTCTGCATTTCCCAAACTACTTTTCACTCAGCGGTTAATTAAAAGATTTGGTCCCTGACACGCCGCTTACAGCCCTTATTGGCACCCATTAGCCCAGCTAGACTAATTCTCCTGCAAAGCAAACCTCCTTATATTCCCAGGGTCACAAGTTCACAGTCAATTCCCTAAATCTTTAACATTCACTGTTAGTTCATTATTTGAACCTAGTCTGCTGTAAGAGGCTGTATTCAAATGCAGACATAAAAAGTCATTCAAGGAAGACAGTTTCTCACACGCATCACTCATCACTTGCCAGGCTGCTCCATCGCTGGCTCTCTGTCACTCCAGGCAATCCGGCCTGCACAGAGCCAGAGATATGAAATTATCTGATTTTATTTTTACTCTTTTTTACTACCTTGCTGTTTAATAGATGTCCAACCAAGAGAGAAAGCGCAGGTAATCATTTACCCCAAGCAATCAGCAAGTACAGTGCTTCAAAATTAAAATTACCTCAATGTTTTGTTTTCCTGTGCACACACCCCAACCATGGCATTGCCTTTTAGGAACTATAGGTATAAATCTTTAAATAGGCAGTACTCAAGACTAGACCTCAGCTGAGACTCTACACAACCAGGCACGTGTGTTCACCCATCTGCATAACCACATTCACACATGTTTCTAGGCACATTTGGACTCGCACCGTTTTAGAGATAAAGGGTAAACCACAAACTTTAGATGTTCATCAGGTGGTAGATCTCTCAAAGCCCGGAATCTCTAAGAAATCTGGCTCCCGGGCTGTGATTCAAACCCACCCTTATTGTACTGAGATAAAACTAGAAGCAAAGTCCACTAGGGTAGGTGTGTGGGAAGAGAAAGAGGCAAAGTTTAATTATTAAAACTATGCGGCCATGCAAGCATTCTACTTAAGCTAAGAAGAGTTGTCATTAAACTCAACCTTTCCCCCTTGAACCTGGTGTCTGGAATAGCTCAGACACCAATGACGACCTTATGTATTTCTTTTAATTACTCTGAAGTAACCTCCTCCAGCTCACGACAAGCCCTCAGCTACTTCAAGCAAAACCATTCTAATGATTTCAATTAAATCTTGGCCTCTCCCCAGCAGAGCAAAAATTAAAAGCATTACTAGGAGGATACAAGCTTCAGTGCTTGGAAGTGTTACATAAAGAAGAGGGAAAGTTGCCAGGAGCTTGTTGTCATTTCATGTGCCGTGGGGGACGATTAACCCCTTGGTGGCCTTTCATACCCTTGGCTGATCACGTGGCGGATTCCCAGCAGGTTTCCTGCTCGTGTCTCCTCTCCTCCCATTACACTTTCAATTCTTTTTAACTTGCTATTTGGAGAAAATGCTTCTCTGAATCAAGTATTTATATTCAGGCCCCAAATCACCTGTGCTTTACTGCAGAGGTAAATCAGAGGACAGAGACCTGCTGCGCTCCAAGCTTCCAACTCCCAGAGGTCTCCAGACTGTTCTGCACATGCCTGCTCTTTAGCCCTTACATTTTCATCGTTACATGCAGTTGCATATGCATTTCCTGAGTAAAAATCTTCAGCAGCAATTGGATCCACAGGGTTTGAGCCTGGCTGTGCCAACATTATCTCCTCAACTGAAAGACTAACTCCATCAGCTGGCAGGAGCAGCAAACTGTCACCCTCCAGTGGCCCAGCCACTAACAAGGGCAGCCAACCTGCTTTGCCAATGGAATATCCACCAAACTGTGCTGGGGGTCCGACTGCCAGTATTGCACAGGTATCTCCCACCTGTGAGCACAATCATGGACATTTTTCACATGACAATGCAGGGATCTACATATAATCTTGCTTCCGAAAAGTATTATTTTTAAATAATACAGTATTATTTTTAAAAGAACAAAATAAGAGCAACCAGGGGTTGTGCACAAAAGAAATGTGAAAATCTCATGTAAAATTATTGTCTCACAGTGAAAAGTAACAAAAAAGTAACAAAAATCAAGGAAGCACTAAATCAGAAGTTGCTTATTACCTCAAAAGATAGCTTCTTTTAAAAGCAATCATCACCATCACTATTTTTCCTAAACTAATTCCTGAACATCTCTTCTGATGGCATTTGTGGTGCAAATACACCAAAGCCGACTATTTGAGTGGCCGGGCAAGAAGGGGACACGGTCACAAGCTGAGGCTGGCTTTAGTCAAGGCACTTGACACCCTGCAGGTACCGGCACCCACTGTCCTGCAGGATGGGGCACGGGATGGACCCGGATGGGAACCAGCACCACTGCAGCACGTCACCCTTCAAGCAACTTGTGAACTTCTTCCCTGTGAGGGTGCCAGAGCCCTGGCACAGGCTGCCCAGGGAGGTTGTGGAGGCTCCTTCTCTGGAGGTCTTCCAAACCTGCCTGGCTGCTGCCCTGTGTCCCGTGCTCTGGGTGTCCCTGCTGAAGCAGGGGCTTGACCGGATGATCTCTAGAGGTCCCTTCCAACCTCAACCATTCTGTGAGTGTGTGAACTGCTTTCTCAGCTCATTCTCCACTGTTTTTAGGAAAAGCTGAAGTCTGGACTGCCCAGAGAGCCATCTGCTAATCCTGCTTACAAAACTTTGCTCAGCAGAGCAGGATGAATTTTCCCTTTAGCAGAATCTCTCCCCTGGTACCAAAGGCCTTCTCTGGTGTCCTTCCCCTCTCTTCCTGCTGCCCCCTATCATTTATCATCTTAATCCATTCGTTTTTCAATTTGCCATTGAAAAGAGAGGGAGTAATCCAAAACTCAAAGCATGGTTTTGCAGTATAAATATTGAGATTGTCATTTTTTATATAGAAAAGTATCATTTTTTTTTGCAGGCAGCAGTATTTGCAAATTCTTCAAAAACAGTATTCTTTTTGTCTAACAACAGAAGATAGATCAGCTCTGTTTCTGAGATTCTGTGTTTTTCTTTTTCTTTTTTTTGAGGAGGTGGGGGGAACTTGTTTGTTTGGTTTTTTAAACTCCATTTTACCCTTCTGCCTTTTCCCATATTTGGAAGCCACTTCAGAGAAGGGAGGCAGTAAAGGGAGAGAGAAACCTTTTACTAACCATGTAATAAACACAGTGCAGAAAAGTATGTTTAGAAGTTTATCCATTTTAATTCATCCTGACATCTCCATCTTTGTGACTCCTGGTGCAAGTCACTGATATGTTTTCCTGAGCAATTCAAAAGGAAAATTCCTTAATATATTAAGAAATCCCCAATCAATTAGGATGTCAAATCAGGAAATAATTCCCTGCACTTCATGAAAAAGACGCTCTCCTATTTTTTGTCAGTCACTGGATTGAAATGAAGAGGTGGCTGCTCACAAAGAAAGCTGTCATGTCAAACAGTACATCTTTCACTTGAAGATATAAACAAGTTAAAATGTGGCAGGAGAAAAATAGTCAATCGACTCTGTTTAATAGATTCCACTAATTGGGTAAATGACACTTTGATAACGATGTTAATCACTGTGCAGACATCCTGTCCCGTAGTTGTGCTATTCAGCACTCCTGCTTACCTTGTTCCCTTCTCACTTGCTTCCTCATGCTGGGAAATACGGAGCAAAACAGCTAAAGGATCAACCTCTGCTTGATTGAAGGTTTCATCCATACACCTGAACACAGCCCACAGGCTTCTGAAATTTGGGTACAAAATTTAATAAGTACCAATTACAAGGAGAATGAGCAAACACAGGCCTTATAAAAGGGTTCTAACAGATGATGAAAACCTCCAAATTCACTGAATGTGAATACATGTCATTATTCACACACACAAAACTTCTTTTTACAAATTAATATTGCTAGAAAACATGTAGTTTGGAAGCAATAATACTAACCTTCTAATGAACATACGAGAGCAAGTATACATCACCTTCAAGGCTTTGCTAATTCAGCTCTTTAACCAGTTGGAATGGTGATCGCATCCAACCAAGAGGTCTTCCTTGAGCCTAAGTATACAAAAAGCATGAATAATTGGAGACAGGAGAGCAATCTTTTCCCATTCGACTCCTCCAGAGCTGAACCAGCATGAGGAGCAGCTGCCAGCCCTGTCCAGCACCCCATGTCCCCCTCTCATCTCAGCACCAAGTGTTCAGAGCGGGCCACGGGTGCAAGGGCCAAGTTTGAGTTGAAAATAACAGATTTGTACTCACTTATTTACTTTTTACAGCAAAAACCCAAGCAATGAGGCCATCAAAGGAAACTTCAAATACAACTGCAGCCTAGGGTCATGATACAGCTAAAAATGCTGACCTTGCTGGAGATGACAAAGTAGCATCCTAAACAACTCTCAGTCCTAGCGTCATTCAAATTGGACATTTCCAAATTGCACACAGAAGGAAACATAAAAAGGAACAAAGTAAATCGGGTTATGGGTCTTTTTGTGTGTGTATGTGTGTTTATTAAGATAAACTCGGGCATATAAAAGCTCGACAATCTGCAGAGAGAGAGGAGGCTCTGTGAAAATTGATTTAAGATGAAAATTGATTACACAGTTTTTGTAGGGCATAAAAAAAAACAGGTAGTTTCCAAAAGCTGTAAAAACTACAAACATTCACTTTGTGTATTCCCTGAAGACTCGTGAGGAGTAGCCAGCTCAGACCTCTATCAGATAGTTGGCATCATCAAACAGAACCGGCCTTCATTTGTAAATTGATTTGTACGAGCCAGGCCTGAAATGAAGAGTAGGGAATTTCTGAACTGCTTTATGTGAAATCCAAGCTGGAAGCTCATGTACCAGTATTCTTTGTTGGTATGAAGCATCTTTTAATAACACTTAATATCGGACTAAAATATGAATGGTGTTCATGACATTTATGGCTATTTCTAGAGATGCAGGAAAGAAGGTGGCTTAGTGGTTAAATTAGTCAATTTAAACTTTCGCTTCGTTTTGGAAGCACAGCGAAGCTGGTGCTTGCCAAGGTCTGGCAGCTCTGGAAGGTGCAATTTTACCAGGTCGAGGGAGCCCAGATCTGTTTCTAGCCAGCAATGCTTGCAGGGAGCTGACCCATCCTGCCCTTGATGTTCCTCAAGACACAAACAGCGACTTCTCTGCCCCAGCTCGCAGCATCACAAACATCTCACACCACGTTGGTAACTCAGAACAGATGACCGAGATGAAAAGCTTACACATACACCTTTGTGTAAAGGGAACGCTGTGCAGGAAACAGCTAATATTTACAGTTGGACAAACAAAGTCAATGAAAGAACACAATGGTGTCCTGAGGTAATTTGTCTTTATTTCCCTCCTAAATCAGAGGTTACTAGTGATCCACTGATGTGGTGTCCCAGCATCACCCACTTAGAATAAACAAGCACAGCAAAGTCACACACAGAGTTTGTGCTGTTTCCAACACTTCTCCCTTTGCCTGGGAAAAGGGTGGGAGCTGGCAGAGGAATAAACGCTCTAATTGACCTCTGCTTCATTATGGAGACCCATGCACATTTTTTTTTGTTGCTTCTTTCGTCTTGTTTTTAAGCCGCATTAGCTTCTAAGTAAGATTTGCAATTGTTGGATTGCAGGTTGAGAACCGAGTAGAAGTGATGCTGCCCCCGCATCCTTTAATGGTGGCAGGGCCTGCCAGAGGAGAAGACCTGCAGCAGTTGTCAGAGGTGGCCACGCTTCAGAGAGCCCTTTCTGAACCCCCTGCCAGCCTCCCTGCTCACCAACAACCACAAAGGATAAGCCAAGCTTTTCAGAAGGGTAATACCTGTAAGAGCAGTGTGTGCCAGCCCACTTTGCAAGCCTCAAGCTTCATATTCTTGGCTGCAAGTAGAGACAACAGTGGCTTTTTCCCCCTTTGAATAAAGTCCTGATTTTTCAAGGAGTTTAAAGACCACTTAGACCCTAAGCAATATTTGCTGTGGGTCCTCTGCTTGCAAATATATGGTAAAGAGGAAGAAGAAAATGGGTTTCCTCTTTGTCCTAACTATGATCTAAGCTTTACTCTCCTCATCCAGCAACTAACAACTCTGTTCAAGAACATAAGGGTCACATGAGATGGATAAAAGAGCACAGAAGCCAGAGCTTGTTCCTTCCCATCTTAGGTCAGAGGAGCATTCACATCTCCATGACTTACATCCCACACAACAACCACAGCATGTTAAATTAAGCCTATCTTTTCTCCTGCTTTTTCCTCAAACAAATGTCTCTCAAGTCACTTTTCTTTTAACTTCTCCTGGTGTCTTTCTTCTTCAAGTATGTTAAACAGAGCTACTGAGCAGGCAAATAGTATTTTGGCACACCTGGGGATCTATGAAGAATACAGGAAGGGGGAACGGCAAGGAAGGAGAAGGATTTCACTCACATTTCCTCCACTAAAAATTGGACAGACGGAATAGATTATTATCCATTGACTTGCCAGCAATCAGACCGCAGCAACCAATAATGCTACAAATCCAGTTTCTACTTCATCAAAGATGCAGACATGTCCATATACCATCACCTATTGCCTGGCTTCCCTCCCTCCAATACACATTGTGTTGCACAATGAAATCAGGTGCCTCGGGGCATAAGATTGGTCTGTATTTCCTACCAGAAATGGGCCAACAGCACCATGTTTGTCTTGTGTCTTTAAGTTCTTGGTTTGGAGAAACAGGGAAAAGGAGGAAAGTGTCGCTCCTGGATCCGCATCCCGAGTCCTGCCTGTTTTGGAGCGTGGCTACCTCTACACGTACCACCAAACCTGCGGGGAAAAAATCCATACTTAAAAGCACTGAAAAGATATATTAAGATACAATATATGAAGAATATAATGAAGAGCAGAACCCACAGAGAAGGTCGATCCAAAAGCTCTGTGATTTTGCTTCCAGTGAATGGCCTGGGCACATGGTGGAAAGATGAACCTGGTCTTCCCAGGCCAGGATCTGGCGGACAAGAAAATGGGAGCTAGACGGTGTCACCGAGTCCTCGCCCACTGGCCCTGCTGCCAGGAGATGTTCGCAGGGTGCTTCAGAAACACACAGATACTAATTTACAAAGCAGCTGGGGAGTAGGAGGGGAAAATTCCTGAGCTCTTAACTGTGCAACACGCAGCGTTTTCAACAGCTTTTGTGCAAACATCAACAGGCCGCGCGGCTCCCAGCCCTTGGCCAAATAAACGTACCCAAATATTAAGGGCACAGAGGTGACTTTGTCAACCAGCAGAAAACATGACAACAGCAAGGCCGGGAACGCGGGGGAGGTTGCTTGGAATTTTTATGATTGTCAACTACGGAGATAAAGAGGCAGACAGACTCAGCATTTACTCCCCCAGGAAAATCACAGTCAGCCTAGAACTCTGCTTTAAAGGAGGAGCAATAAATAACAGAAAACGATCAGGAAAAAAAAAAAAAAGTCATTTGAGCCTATTTCTTCATTCCCTGTTTGGCACAAGCCTGGAAGAAGGCATGGAGAAGTTAAGTTCAGGGCATTTTTTTTCCACTTTCTACATTATAACCATTGGAATCTGTTGCGGACATGGATATCAGAGCACAGCGATCTCCTGCCAATCCCTTACTCACCTTCTGTCTGCCCTGTCCTACCTCTCTGGTAGGAGTCAAAATATGAGAAGGGTGCTGAGGTAGAGGCACAAAGGCCTTTTGTGGAGGCCCCAGAAGAGCTGTGCTGGGAGTCACCACCTCAGCACACTTGGGCTCATAACATCCCTCTACAAAGCTCCAGAGCCCATGTCAAGGACTTGGAGAGAACCTGTGAGCCAGGACTCCAAAAAAACTGCCTTTTCCCCTGTGTTCAAACCATGGACTGGCCTGGAGACAAAAACAAGTGAAAACTGTTTGTGCTTATGTTGTTTTCAAGTGGGTAGGAGGAAACCTAAAAGGAATTTCAGTTCTTTAGGGCCATCCACGTTCAAAGATGAGAGCAGCTTTTGGTATCAAGCCTGCATCTGGACTGCACCCAGGATTCCCATCTCAAAGCCATTCAACCTTGTCGCATTTTATCTTATAGCCCTCAAAGGCAGTAGCATGTTGAGCACGACCCATTTTAAGCACACAAAACAAAGGAATATATTCTCCATGTGCTTATCAGATGTTGAGCTCAAGTCCTCTCGGCAGCTCCTAGCGCAGCTGATGCGCAGCCTATTTGCAGGGCTTGACCTCGCAAGAGTTTCATCTCAACCACACATTTTGCCTGTTCAACTCATGCATGGCCCCTACAAGTGTTTGTGCACGCTGGGCAACCATGCCTGAAATTGTTTATTTCTCTGATACTTACCTGAGAGCCAAGCATGAAAGAGATGCTGTACCACAGAGCCACAAAGAAGTGTGAGACTTTCTTTTGGTTTTAAACAAGCACCTATGCACGTCCAGTGCAGGCCTTGGGAAATTACTGAGTAAGAAGGGCTCAAAGCAGAAAAAGAGCAAAGGTAGTAGAATAATGTTATAAGTACCCCTTTCTTGGGTGCACAGTAAGTTGAAGATGATTTGGTTTAATTAAATTGTGTTCTGACCATGAGCATCTGCGTAGCACTAAGTATTTTCCACTTACGTTATATAACTGATCAGTAATTGCATATCCAAAAGACAGCAGTTTGTTGCTCAATAGAAAAATCTACAATGATGTTTCTTCAAAAGAAATAGGAAAACTAAAGCCCATCAAGCTATTGTCAGGAGCGTTGCTGCTTTCAAGCTACTTTTGCATGACAAGTGCCATGAAGTAATGGCCTTCCATGGCCTCTTTGCCTTCTCCTACTAACATCATCTTTCTTATCATCTACCTTGGGCTCTCAGACTGAACATTACTCATACTCCCCTATAGACTGGACATATCTCATACTTCCCTATAGACTCAGGACAGCTCAGAGCTCCCACCCTTTTAGTCCTTCAAGGACTAGAGAAGACATGAGTCACATCACGCCCTGCTCCCAAGGGTTAATATCTATGGTCAACTACTGCTCTTTCTCTTACTGTATTTCAATACAATATAGCTGGAGTATAAAGCACTACCACTTCTTCACCAAGCATTTTCCCCTTCTTTTTCATTTGAAGCTGCTGTGGTGCTAGCTGCAGTACTACAAGTACCTACACAATCTTCCACTAGGCCTCTATACACTTGTGTCTTGCAACACATCATCATCATCTAGCACGAAGCTGGATACTCTGCCTTGTCCTACAAGCTCCCCGTGCAAGTTATTAATGATTAAAAGCAATTTCCTGCCTTTACGTTCACATCTCAATCACCAGTGCACTTTGAAAAACAGTGTCTACTACAAATGACACGGCTTTCAAAAGTTTCTGCTTTACCTCTGGGCAAAAGCAATAAACACCTTGATGGAGCTTTTATCAATCAATTTTCATTTAGTTTCTTTCTATTAAAAAGTCTTCAGATGCTGTACTTAACACCAGGAACAACGGCACTGTATGGCAAGGCAAAACAATAGTATTACTCAAAAGAATGGGATTGGTATGCTCTGCAGTTTGTGGTGGGTAGATCACGTTGATCAACTTTATTGCAAATCACAGTGCACTCTGGGATTCATTTATATAAAGGCCCTGAATTTTACTCTTTGACTGAAAAGATTTTATTTTGTATTAAATTGGTGAAGTAGAAAATATTATTTCATATACATTCAACAAACAAGAACATGTATATTGGGTTGCATACAATATCATAAAATTATGTTTTAATTTCCCAGAGGAAATGCTATAAAGATACGAAGATCTTATTCCTCATCAAGTTCTAATTATAGTATTAATTGTTGGTTCACATCAAAATTTTGATCCTGCATTGATTTAACAGCCTGACCCAGTCTGAACAAGGAGTGTAAATCTAGAGAACTTCCTATGAAGTTCCTCTGGTTTTACATCAATCTCTTTGAAATCAGACACTTGGCCCAAAATGTTACAAAGCGCAGAAAAGCTGCTTATTGATGTGTGCATAGATGTGAAAGCTTGGCTTATTGATTGATTTTCCCCCAGGAATTTGCAAGGAAAGAAACAGAAATTCAGTGTTTGATCCCCAATCTGAATAAACTTCAGGGTTTGCTTACCATTTGTAGCAGGAAGTTGCAAATGGACCACAAGGAAGCTGAGCCGAGAGGCTCCTTTGAGTTAAAAGTGCCAAGAAAAATGGGATGAGCACTGTTTTCTTGGAATAAAACATATCTCTAGTTTCTATCATTGAGGATAGAGAAGTCTCTATAAATAGGCTGTTTGAATACAAAGCAAATATAATAAAGATTTCTTAATCAAAACTGAAGTCTCAGTGGAATTGCAGATTCCTTAGATACCAATGTGACAGTCTGCTAACAGAGGACTCACCCAGCTTCTATTCAAGAAAACTGGAAAACTCCCTCTGATTTCAATAGATATTAGATCAGGTCATTGGTACCCAAAACTGGAGAAAAAAAAAAAAAAAAAAAAAAAAGAGATAATTATGAAGTTTGGATTTACAGTTTACAGTGAAGGCAGTTGTCAGCTTTAGAAGTCGGCAAATTGTTATGGAGCCTGACTTGAAAAATGGAGCAATTCCAGGTGAAATCCATCTGCAGGTTCCTCTTCATTTTACTTAAAGCAGGTTCTTTTCTGCCTCTGGGCTTTTCAAAACTAATTAGTACGTTTTAAAGCTCATATTATCACTTAACAGCTTGACCAAGCTTTAGGCTGAGCATCTACAGCAAAGGAAGCTCAATTCCCAAATCACAGAATGCACAATGGGGTAATTCCAGGACTCTGCCTTAGAGATTATCCTGAGATGCAAAAATAAATCAAGATTCCAGTATTTCTTTTATGGAACTCTGAGCAAAAGAACTATAGTCTTTCTAGCCCTTCTAGCCCTACTGGTCTTGTATGATCCCAGGTAAAACACAATTTCCACCCAGTTCAGTCAATGCGCTCACCAAGAAGGGGAAAAGAAGAGTTAAAACTCAGTTTACTTATTTTTACTGATGTTTGTTTACCCCTTTGTGCCAGATGGCTTGGAACATGAAAACAGATCCATGAGATGACACATAATCCTGCAAATATTCCATGCCTGGACCTCCAGCGGAGCTCCCTGGAAGTCCATGCACCCGGTGCCTGGATGCCTGTTTCACTTCTGTTTGTAAAGCAGCTTCACTTTCTCATTCTCTCAAACTAACAAAGTATTGCCGCGTTTAGGCTGGAGACAAAGAACTTAAAACACATACAAACGTGTTTAAAAACCAATTTCCTCAATGAAAAGCACCAGAAAACATTCTTGCCTATCTCTTTTCCACAAACGGTGCTATATAAGCCCTCTTAGTCAGTGAAGCCTCTTGATCCTTCTGCTGTAAATGCTTATTATTACCAAATTGTTTTCAATAACAGCTTTGCCTTCCTGGTTAGCCTGACCCTCTTCCACTATGTATTAATGGGGCTGAACCTTTGGCATCACTCTGATTGCTGTGACTCCAGGCTGTAACGCTACGAACACCGCAGTCACCACAGCAGACACGGCCACCACAGTTGACAGCTACCAATATCTCATCTCTGCACCATAGGTGAGGAGGGAACCCTCTTCCTCCCGCTCCGTTGACTATGGGCCTTATTGCCGTCTCCAAGAAGACCATTCCCATGGCTTTTTCATAGGCCCTTGAGAAGCAGCACACAGCGATGGATGACACACGCTCCCACCTTCCTTCTTTAGCCTGACACATCTTCTCTTGGAGCACTATATGGGCATACCCCTCTACACAAGCCCTTACCACAGCTTGCAGGACACCATCTGCATTGAAGAGCCGCCCGCAGACGAAGGGGTCGAGCAGGAACCGCGCCTCTGATCCCGCACAGGCTCACACACGTGCCGAGCAACACACACGGAGGCTAACCCGGCTGGGTGCACATCCACCAGCTTCCTCTCCAGATGGAGCGGGACCTCCCAGAAACCATCCCCAGCGCTCGGGAGCATCCAGAGTCCTGCACAAATCTGGGAGAATCTTAAGCAACTTCATGAACAACTGAACTGCTTTGTAAACAAACTCATACTCCCTTAAAACACGGAAAGAAAGGGGGATTTTCAAAGAAAATTAAGTGATTTCTAATGCCAACGCAGAGCTTAATTTTCTGTTTGAGACATACCAGTAAATACCAAAATCATCTTCTAAGTTCCCCACCACGGCTTGCTCCACAGGGGAATACTGGTCTTACCTGTCTACCTGTCAATAAACTAAGCTCAGAAGTGCAGCATGTTAGGTGCCGTACAGGCATAGAAAGGCATCATTCCTTTATCCAAAACTGAGGAAAATTTGCCTTATTTCTTCCCCAAAAAGCAGCTGGGTTATCAGCTGTGAATATTGGGTGACAGCAAACAGAGTGCATGTTTATCTATCACTGTGCAAGGACAGGCTCAGGCTTCCCTTGCAATTCCCGTGAAGACCTAAAAAGCAAAAACGAGAGAAAACAACAGAACAGACAACAAATCCGAAGGCAGAACGGAGATGATGTGAATAATTCTATGCTATTTTATAGGTGCAAACCTGTAAATCATCCTTAAAGACGTATCACTTCTCAGCTCAGGTGCCACCTGCATCTGTCCAAAGGTACCAGGGCCTAACGAAGTCAAGACGGCTAGAATAAAATAATGCTCTTTTGTAAGGTAAAACTTTTGCTTTCCATTACTTTATCTGCATTTAACCTCCTACAGGCTCCAGCCCCGTGCAAGCCCGCAGAATTAAATTCATTATTATTCATTATTCAAACACCATCCCTTTGTTTTCTGGAATAGCTTTGTAGCCTGGAGTCAAATGAGCTAAAGTAAAATTATGTGACTTGGCATTGAAAATATATTACCTCAGCTGCCAGAACGGATTTAGCAGAATATGTGCGCAGTTCGTCACTTCTTCCCCAACTGCCTTCACGCACACAAAGGGCTATGACAGCCCCTGAGTTATGAGGGGCCATTCCAGGGGCTGTGATGGATTAGATTGTTTTATGCACTGACTTAAGATCTCATTTCCTGCAACATTCACAAGTGCTTTCTCCACGGCTGAATAGAAACCCGGGCTGTCCTGCGTACGTTGCCCTGCCTCGTTAGCCAGCGGGACTAGCGGTTTGGGGAATTCGCACTGGAAGGAGCTCCCATTTGCTCAGGGATTCGGGCACGGCCTCCAAAGCGGTTGCGACGCTGCGGAACGGACTCCTCCAAAGCGGCTTCTCCCGGTGCCTTTTGTTTCGTCCCACTCGATTGACTCCAGAATACGGGAACAGTCACTCACAGAGAGCGTGGGGTGCAAAGGGAATCCCCCTCGCAGCTCTGACAAATTTTAAAATGCAGGTTTTGTTATTATCAGAGGGACAACAGGATGGACAATTTACCTGGGGCTTTCGACACCTTGCTGAACTGCTCTTTTCCTGGGTGTTGCACTGCGATGAGATGCTAAATCCGGTTTAGGACCAGCACTACCAAACCATAAGCACCACAGACAAAAACCTAACACAGTCTTGGGCTGTTCTTCCATATTATGAGGCATCTGACCGTGACACTAACTCAGGGAGCTTCTGTTCTGCCTGTCCTTACCTGCATTCCCACCCTACAGCCACATTTCTCTTTCTGCTGTATCCAGAATTGCTGCTTGCAGGCCTCACAATGAGCCATGTCAGTGAACCTCACCAGAATCACTATGAAATATTTAGCTTTTGCACGGGAGTAAGGCAAGAGCCTTCAAACCTGGCTTGCCTGCACATACAGAGTCTCACAGTTGTCCCGGGACACAAAGAACCACAGCCCAAACAGCCCTGAGTAAAGCAGAAATAACATCATTCCCCTCAGTGCTGCAAAGATTAATTTCATCTACTTAAGTACTTACCAGTTTTAAGGGTAATAAAAATATTTGTGGGAGTATTTGTCAGATTAAGTCCTGGAAATTCAACTATATTAAAATTAATACAGATAGGGAAAAAAATAACCACGTATCGGGTCTTGCACCATGTAGTGACAACCAGTTAGATCCTTAAGTGCATGCTAACACATAAGCAGGGGCTAATCAGCCCGAGTTTCCCCTGTTCTCTTTGCTTGAGCTGTATCATAATGGAATCTATGAACTGCAAGTTTCATGGTAATTAATCTTTGAACTACTTGTTAACTTACAGTGTGAGCTGAATATCAAGTTGCCGGTGTTTGTAATCACTGTCTTCAATAAAGGTGTGTGAATGCAAGTTACCAAGCAGAATGGAAAAGCGGAATGAAACGTGGAGTATGATCCTTTTAGCCTCAATAATAAGAGATAAAGTGAACAAAATAAGGTAGCAAAAATAATCGTTTGACAAGTTTTAGCTATGATTTACCCAAGTATTTTCTTCAGCAGTACAAAAAAAGTCACCCAAAAGTCACCTTAACTCAGGAGAATTCACTAGGCTTGATACTATAAACTTGGTGTGTGTGAGAGAATTTATTTTTAAACAATTATGATTTGGGGTGGGTTTTTTTTTTTTTTTTTTTTTAAATGAGGCAAGGGGCTATGCATGCATGTGCACACACTTCTCCCTGCTTAATGCCTTTGGTACTGCCAAGTTGGCAAGAACAATAATAAAAATGAACATACAAAGGTGCCTGGAAAATATAAGGTACTGGCAAAGAGATGCCCACTACAAACCAAGTTAGTTTAGAAACGGGAATCTGGAGGGTGAGTGAAAAAGGAGCCTGAAAAGCATTTCCATGGAACATGAGAAGTTTGAAGACTTTTTTTCCCCCTCTTCCTCCAATGTTGGAGACCATAATGCTAAGGTAATGTCTGCCATGATGATGTGTCTTTCATATGTTGCTAGTCCATCATTTTCTGTACATGTGCTATAAAACACATTCGGAAACATACCTGCAATTTGCATTAACAAGAGTTCCATTTTATCCATACTTAATAGCCAAAAACACCAGATAATCCAAGCTCTAATTTGATCTACCTGTTGCCCATCCTATTTCTTCCTGCTTTTCTGACACATCTTTTAAGTGCTTAGCTCAGGGCTCACTGCTTTCAATAGAAATCTTGCAGTGGAGTCCAATGAAAACTAGGTCCAAACATAAGACAAAAGTTAGCTGGCTTATTTCTAGTTAGCATGCCCTTAATATTCAACATATGTGTAACAGATTTTCTGAAAAGATATATTTAAGCACAGGTCTAAATGCCTCCTTCAACTGGGGCCTAAGTGAGAGAAATCGTAAAATACTGCAGAGCTACCAAAATACCAAAAATTGTTTCAATTGTCTATCGGACTCATAGCGGGTAACTCTAAACAGATCTGAAAAGACTACAAATAGTCCTATTACCTATTTATTTTTTACTTTTTTAATTGTTTATCGCCAGTTAATTTGTACGGGTACTGACAGCAGAAGATAAAAAAAGTTTGGAACTAGGAACATCAGATCAGAGTGAGGGAACAGCCAGATATCCCGGTGGATCCGTTAATGAAGGAGCTCATGTGCAGGTAAAGCCACGATGACAAATTAGACACTCAGAGGTGGAAACACCCAAGCATCCTGATTCCAACTGGCGGGAAGCACAGTCGCCATATGGATTCGTACAGATATGGACTTACGCTTTGTGGGGTTTTTTTTCTCTCTCTCTGATTCACAGAATGGCTGGATTGGAAGGGACCTCTGGAGATCATCTAGTCCAACCCTCCTGCTCCAACAGGGACACTCAGAGCATGGGGCACAGAGTGGCATCCAGGCGGGTTTGGGAGACCTCCAGAGATGGAGACCCCACAACCTCCCTGGGCAGCCTGTGCCAGGGCTCTGTCACCCTCACA
>JAVCKT010021167.1:30862-48789 GCA_032273925.1 Rhynchotus rufescens
GTATCCTGATTCCAAGGGCAGGAAGCACAGTCGCCATATGGATTCGTACGGATATGGACTTACGCTTTGTGTTTTTTTTTTTCTCTCTCTGATTCACAGAATGGCTGAGATTGGAAGGGACCTCTAGAGATCATCTAGTCCAACCCTCCTGCTCCAACAGGGACACTCGGAGCATGGGACACAGGGTGGCATCCAGGCGGGTTTGGGAGACCTCCAGAGACAGAGACCCCACAACCTCCCTGGGCAGCCTGTTCCAGGGCTCTGTCACCCTCACAGTGATGAAGTTCCTCCTTACATTGAGATGGAAACTCCTGTGTTTCAACTTGTACCCATTACCCCTCGTCCTGTCACCGGCCACCATCGAGAAGAGTCTGGCCCCCTTCCTCCCTACATTCTCCCCTCAGCTATTTCCCCAACACATATTTACACACCTGTATCTCTCCACGTTTTTATTCTTCATTCCCTTTTTTTCCATCGAGTCTGAAAACAAATATTCTCGCAGGCCTGCCTAGGTGAACACCAGCCTACCTTTTCCTTGGGAACCTCAGGGCTTCGTTCTGCTAAGTGGGTATCAGTTCAACACCAATACCCTGAGCACACTTGGGACCTGACCAGTGGTCCATGGACACAGAGGTGACACAGGACTCGTGCTCCATAGTGCCAACACAAACTACAGTTCCTCCACGGAACAGTAAAATTCACATTTTTGCTTCTCTCCCACCAGGGAAACGAGCTGAGCTCAAGCCTTCTCGCTTCTCAGATGATTTTATATATATGTATTGTACAAACATTGGTGCATTGCCATGAATATGTTACTTATAATATCCCATATTACTATAATTATATTACTACAGCATCTTATTAAACACAAAGAGATATGTCGAGTTGCAGCACAGTTATTAGATGTTCAATTTCAATTGATTGTCAAGAACACAGTCATTAAGATTAAACATCTGTTTAATAGGTATATCTTCTTACATAGTTGCACTTAAGTCCACAGGCAACATCTGATTTAACATGAGACATAGTTTAAATAAACTAATTATGCAAGCACGGTCTAAAACCAAGCTAAACAGGGACCTTTTGAGAATGACACATGAGTTTAATCAAAGCCAGGGCCTCAAAGTGAGCAGAACGTAACCACCAGCCTGAGTCATGCCTGTGTTTTGATTTCACAGCTGAAAGGGGTAAGGCCAGCACCCTCTGGGGGCTTCCTGACTCAGCCCAGCCGCTCCCACCCACGGATCCCAAAGCAGCAACTTGCCTCTTTGTTCCCAATTACAGGAAATTTGGCCTGGCTGGATTTAGGGACGCACGAGATGCCACCTCCATACGGTAGTGACCTCTTGGGATGTGAGATGGGGTCCCCGCAGGAGGAACCTGCCTCGTCCCCCATGCTGTCCTCGCGCACCCCATCCCGCACCATGAGGCTGTGTTTTGGCTATGGATGCTCCCAAAATGTGAGAGAAACCCAGGTATGCACAGGGGCGGGTGCAGCTGGCACTGAGCAGGGGGTAGTGCTGAAGAAGCCTCCTTGCTGTGCTAAGAAATAACCCACAAACCTACACATTTCTATGATGTTTCTATCCTGTCCATGTTGTCCATGAGAGGACACAGAAACAAAGATCTGGCCACATAATGCACTTAATTCCTTACTTACGTGAAGAAGTTCAGGTCTACTTTGCTTCCTCTTTTTTTTTCCTCTATACTTTGGACTAAAAAAGGATAAATCACGTATGTGGATCCAGGAAGGCTCCAAGGTGTTTCCAGAAACTGAAAGCAGCTCTTGGGCAAAATTCCCTAGTATTTTTCTGCATTATTAACGGCCACCCTGTCAGCAGGCTCTGCTTCCCATCTCCGGGGAAATAACCCTACGTGCCTTATTGACAGCGGGAGATGGGCTGAGCCTTTCAGTTCCCCTATTCCTCAGCTCTTTCCATACTCGACAATTTTCTCAAGAACTCCAGTTTACGGTTGCATGGGAAATAGAGCCGGTCAGGAAACCAGAGAGCAGCGCCATTAAATTATTTCAGTTTTGGAATTTTTTCCATCTGGAGTCAGAATTCAGGCCCATGTCATGGAAGTGAAATTCAACATGAACACTGAACATGCCATTTCCACAATGAATTACGCCCTGTCGGGTCTCTCAATCCCTTCTTGGAGGCTACAGCAAGTGTAACAGATAGCCCCCCATCACCACGGCCCAAATCTGACAAAATTTTCATTGGCTTCAGCGTTGCCCCTTGCTGCCAAGGAAAGGTGAAACGGTGTCTCAGCAATTTTGCTGTTGCCACTCGATGCTGAAAAGAATCACATTCCTTCCCAGAGCTGTTGCAGACATCTGGCAGTGGAAGATCTCAGAGATCCAAAAGCGTGAGACTCACGGGTCCCTGGCTTAATATCCCGGCACGTGCGGCCGATACGGAGCTGGGAACCTGGAAACTCCGGTTTCCCTTGGCTCTAGCAGCCTGGATAACACCTGGATAAGGTTCTCAACCACCCTCACTCCTCCTAGGTCCTCCTGAGTTGGTCGCCTCTGGAAGCCCAAAGCTAGCACAACTGTTGGGCACACACATTGCCCCACAGGCAACGAATTGACATTCAACAGAACTGAAATGCAAAGTCTGGTGGCACCAACAGACAGAGGGCAAGCTGATTTCTAGTAAAACTTGCTTGTTTCCCACTGGAAGTTCCCAAAATTGAACCGTTTCCATCAAATGTTTACATGTATCAAGTGAGCCACTTTTAGGGGAAAGAATAAAAAAGAAAAGATAACAAGTTTCACTGAGCTCTTTTCAATCCAGTTGGATTTTTCTACACAGCATCATCTTTTGTAAGAAAATAAGTCCAGAGGTGAAATAGAACAGAAAACCTCAGAAAGAAAAATGCAAGTGCATCCTAGTCAGAATCAAGAGAAACGTCTGATTTTTTGTACTCAGGAGTTTTAATCATTTAGAGATGGCAACGCTGCCAACCAAGAGTACGGAAAGCTCCTTCTCTCCCACATCTCGGTTACTGTTCCAACAACCTCCTTGCAACACCGGGGTGGAAACGTCCTAAGATTCCATGACAGATAGAAAATTCATGTGATTGCCAGTAAAGCAGGATAAAAACTCAAAAAAAAAAAAAAAAGAAAAAAATAGCCCACAAGTATTTCTTCACATTTTTAACAGAGCCATGTCAGGACTGCTCACATGATTTTATGTTTGTTACAGGACCTGGTTGCCCACATCCTATTAGGAGATAAGATCTGTGTATTTTTTTAATTTTTTTTTTTTTTTTTAGCTTCAGGAAGCAAATATGAGGCTTCCACTTGCCAGAACTAAGGCCTGTGCTTACAATAATGTCTCCTGTGGTCTCTATCTTTTCACAACATGAGACAAAATAAATATACCTATTTTTCCTGCATACCAATCTCTCTACAGTAACATGGTGAGTAAAAATCATGCAATAAAACACACCAGTACTAGCCTATGATGAGCAAGTTCCCTCAGATACCCAAGGAGGATGTATTCCCCAGTTTCAAGTGAAATAAGCCATAATAACAGGTACAACACACAGGTCAATTCATAAATTGAAGCTTATACAGTTACATAAACCATGAGCCTAAAACGCAGGCTAAAACTCAGCTGGAGTTTGCCATTGGAGATCACTTAATATGTCTTCTAACAGTTTGGTTTTCCCTTTCCCATTCTCTTCACTCAGTACAATGTCCTCAAATGGGTTCAGAATCCTCTTCCTCCACCCCAAACTGCTCCCATCACCCTTCCTCTTGCTGTTTCTTCTTAAGTTACCTCCTCAGAAAAGAAACAATCCCCACCCATAGCACAAATCCATCTTCTGCAGTAGGAACCACTGAGCTCTCCACGTTACAAGGGCCAGTAGGTATCTGCTGCACTTGCCCATTGCAGCTCCGGCTCCAAGGAGCTGCAGCTCTGCAAAACACAAACACCCATCAGCCTCCTCTTGGCTCGTGCTAGGAGCCATCACCACCTTCTGGCAATAACTCAGCTAAAGACAGACGTTATACCCAGGGGTTTAAGTCTAATCGTTAACTTAAATAGGTGATTCTGTTAATCATGTTATTTCGAAGCAGCCAGAAGTGGCAGAGCTGAGCACGCTCCCCACAGGAGGAAAGGAACTCAAACTGAAAATAACTGGGTGCAACAACCAGGCAGGCACTCAAGAGCAGCGTTTACAGATTTACACCCCAAACCTCCAACCTGATCTATTCACGCAACAACCTTTCCCGTGCAGAGGTATCGCTGGAGTGAACCACACTGCACAAACATGCAAAAAAAACCCAAACAAAACCAACAAAAAAGGGAAACAGCAGCAACAACAACAAACACACACAGTCTAGCATTGGGAAAAAATCAATACAATCGATCCAATGTTTCACAAACAGTTACTGTGCACTATTATTATTATTTTACCTTCTTCCAGTATGAGTAGAATCAGAAGGAAACTCTGTATTTGAAAGTATTTCAAACCCTGGGCAGTCTCAGACCTTGTTTTCAGTTGTTTCATGCTCTGGCCAATTGCTGTAATGCTCCAGCACTACCTTTCCCAATTTGAGGAGCCTCTGACCTTCAGGAGAGCTTCTCCTACCTGCGTCTGGACCTGATCGCTGAGGATCTGACTCATCTCTGCTCACGAGATACTCAGGTGTTGGGTTAACATCTGACATTCCTTTGCAGCCCAAAGGATCTGCCATGATTAACGTGCTCCCAATGAAAACCAGAAGAATTGAAAATGATTTGCATCTGATTCATTGAAAGAACATTCACCGTGATAATAGAGCGGTTAATTGGTTATAGCTATAGTGTAGATGCATTTCCATTGGAATTCCTTGGAAGCTGGGAATTTATTCATTAAAGCCTGACTAGTTTATAGCACCAGCCACCCTGGAGCCTCTGTCAGAAGAGGCTTAGTCCTCCTAGCAGAGAAGGTATCCATGGGACTACATCCTGCAAGAAAGACAACACGTTCTAGTGTTACAGCAGAATTACTAGATCAGCCTCTTCGGGTGCCTTTCATGCCTAGAACTACATATGCCATAGATGTGACCTAGGGGTCTATACAGCACGACAGCGAAGGAGCCACAGTTCCCTTTCATCCTACCTATCCAAATGCAACAGGTTTCACTCACACAGCAGTTATCTTCTGGGAGACAGGTATCAACCAAGGGTGACAGCAACCCTCAGATGAATTATTACATAACAAGAAACGTGCTGCAATATCTGTTCTTATGAAAAATGTCATAGGATCTTTCATATGATGTAGAAGACCAGGTTTTGAGGATCTCATTGGAAAGCCATCCACACAAGCCAAGTGCCAATTTGTCTTGCTCACAAGGCTAAGTTCAACTTTTTGAACTATAAAGTGCTCACTGCAGATGTCCGCCAGTGCTTGAACCCTCTCCCCCAGGCTGGATTTGCACTGGCAGAGCACAGCCCCTCAGTGAGATGGCCTGAGCTCACGTGGACCAGGCAAAAACAGGGATCCTCTGGCTACAGCTCTTCCTCTGCTATGGAAGAGCACCAGCTCTACAGATATGTTTCTTAACTCTGTCACTGCCAGCATGGCCGTGATCAAAACGGTCCTTTCTCTGTGCTCCAGTTTTCATCTCTATGACAGAGATGATGGCAGCTCTCTCTCTGGGGCTACCAATAAGATGCACCTGCAATATTCATAAGTAGGAAGTTCTCACATATTCTAGCTTTAGGGGACACACACATACCCAGGCAAGCGGTCCATTGCTGAGTCTACTTGCTCTTCCTCACGATCTCCATTTATTTTATTTTTTTTAAAAAGAAGTTTTTATCTCTTGATGCCATCAACACTATGGAAACATCGTCAGTGGCTCACACACTGTCCACACACCACCAAGATTGGGATCATTGGTCTAGAGAGCTGGATACCTCAGGCTGAATCTTGAGCTGAGGAGCAGCACAGCTGCCCACAACTACCAATATGTGTCTGGATGTCAAATACATGTCTGGATGTCACCTCGGCCCTACCCCTTCTCCTGGCTCTGCTGTCACTGGTGACGTGCGACTCTCCGGTTCTAAAGGGAGCCCACGTTGCCAGACAGGCCCGCGCTGACAGGGAGGGGACGGCGAATGCCCAGCAGACCCTCCTCGCAATCCCGGATCCGCTCCCAGCTCCAGCATTTTCTCACCTTAGCACAACATGGGCAGGCGTTTGTGGAGTGCAGCGGCCACCAGGCGGGCAGAGATGTGACCCACTGCAACCCACCTGAAGTGCTGCTATCGAATCCCATGAGGAGGAGAAATTAATACAAACACTCCTCATTCCCTTTTCTTTTTCCCCCTGAAATCTTCTACCAGTGGGACAAAAACCAAGCCAGGAGATGGAAAAGCTCTTTCGAATCAGTAGTCTAAAAGCACGGGAGGACTATTAGAGCTCTCCAGCGCCAGATGAGTTTTGGGGGGGGGGGGAGGGGTCTGATTTACTGTTCCCCATCCCTTTCTTTGTTCTGTTTCCACCTCGGCTGTCAGCTGGTTTGAAAATGTGTGTGTCTGTGTGTGCATCCAGCTCAGGCTGGTTCCTGGCTCAGGGAAACATTTTATTGGATTTGTTACTCTTTGATGCTGATTAAGCCCATGGGGTAGAAAAAAGCAAAAGAGAGGGGGAGTCCGGGAGGAGGGGAGAGATGCAGTTTCCCTGTGGCTGCAATGTTTTTAATTTATTATTAACCATCTCTCATGTGTTATCTGACAGCTCTGTTGAATTCTGGATGCCAAGGAAAGCAGCGCCTGCACTTACGGTTTTCCAGGGTGAATGTCCCCCCTCTCGCCGAGCCAAAGTCCAGGCTGCTCAAGGAGTTAACTTTGTAGATACTAATTTAAAACAAATAGATTACGAGGGAATTAGTTCCTAGGAGCTGGAAGGCTAAAAAGTTTCAAGGCCAGAATTGCTCAAGAGACCTTCGTGATAGCTCAGGAGCGCAGGTCAAGAAAAGCAAGGGGCAGAGAGCACTGAAAACAATCCTGCAACGAAGCAGACCCCAGGATAACACATTGCATACATCCAAATACTTTTTTTTCTCTCCAAAACGTGCCCGAAAATGGCTAAATATACACAATGTCTGCATTGTCACCTCTGTCACAGTCCTTTCAATATCTGTACGGAAGATGAAAGAGGAAGAACGGAAGAGTGAAGAGGAAATCTTTTCACATTAGCAACACATTTACCCCTGGTAATGTATTCCAGGATGGAATTCCTCTAGGGATTCCTAAAAGGACCCTAGAGGGTCCTTCCAAGATGTTCCCTTTAAGCACCCAATTGCTGGTAACTTAATCCTACCTGGACACCTGCAGTAACAAGGCATTTCCCTAAGTCTATTATATAAATGCCACCACTCGGAGCCAGTTCACTTGATTACATGGAAAGCAGAGGGCAGAGACTGAGAGCTTTGTTCCCAGTTGTGTCACAACACCACATACCATCCCTCTAGCAAAGTGCAAGCACGCCAGCATCTTGCACAGATGCAACTGGTTGTGCAACATGCCAGGGTGCCAAACCCTGCCCAGAGCTTCACCCCAATTTTGCAAGGCACCAGCAAAAGGACATCAGATGTTCCCAGAAGACAGTTTTGAACAAGTGCTCCAAAAGTTACATCTATCAGTAATTTTTCCTGAAGTCTCTTTCAAGAAATCAAGAGAAGGCAGCTCAAGTCTGAAGGTTCAAGTCACCAGGGATGGTCACTGATGGTCTCTTTCTCTGCACATCTTCCAAACCAGCCTGTGCCCCATGCTCTGGGTGTCCCTGGAGCAGGGGTATTGGACTAGATGATCTCTAGAGGTCCCTTCCAACCTCAGTCATTCTGTCACTCTGTGATGCTCATTACATTTGCACCATTCTGGTTACCAGCAGTCCAAAGCAACATGGCTTTAGACATGAGCTTTCTGTTTTTTTGCAGAAAGCCTCAGCTGGAGTGAAACAAGACAAGAATTTGGGGGGAAAAAAAAAAAAGAAAAGAAAAAGGATATTAAAAAAAAAAGTCAGTGGAGGGTTTGGACAACTGTACATTGGGATTGCAGTAAAGCTACAAGGCCAAAGTCTTTGAACTCCCACCACGCGTAAACCCAGAAGAGCAACTAATTCATATCAGAGGCCACCACAGCTGATGCAAAGAGCCTCTGCTGCAGCACTGGCCTCTCCCCATCGCTGGGTCAACTTGTAATTCTTCTGAGTCCAGACTTCTAACATGGTATTTGCAAATTACTGACTGTTGCGAACAGGGTTGGTGCGAGGACACGAGGTTAGCGATGCTGAAGGTGCCCTGCTAATGCTCTTAAACACTGCCACCTCCCGGGAGCGAGGAGATAGCACAGTCCCGCCTCCATCAGCGAGAAGTCATGTCTTACAGATGGGGTTGGTATCATTTATTGGACACCAAGAGCTTCACTACTAAGGCAGGGGCTCCAACCAGAAAGAGTTGGCCATTAAAACCAAGTGAGAACATCTCAAAGACCACTGCTCTAAAATTCACCCAGAAGATCAAACTGAACATTGGAAGACCTAATGATCTTAAAAGGACCATTAGAGGATCTCTAGAGCTAAGGAACTCTTGTGGGGCTACCCAGAACATGGTGCTGTACAACCTCCTGTGATTTTATGTAAGTGTATTTAGTGCACTATGTAAATGAGTGCAAAAGCAGTCTCCTTAAGGCTCACCTCAGGGGAAAGCAGAAAAATAAATTTCACTTGACCCCAGGCTCCTCCACAAGTATTACTCCCCAACCGCCTATATCTCTGTTGGCAAAACCCTTCACACCATGTTTTATCTTATTGCTAAAAATAAATCACTTGTAAATTGTTTTATAAATTATGTATAAGAAGAGACCTCATAGTCTAGAAAGTGCTACCACGGTATTCTACATGATAAAAAAAAAAAAAAAAAATTAAAGGATTTCCAAGGGTGGGAGGGGGAAGGGAACAGAGCACTTTTATAAATAATATATTCAGTGGTCAAAGAAAGTTATCACCTTTTATGAAGTGTTTGGGATTCATTATGCATAAAAAGTGCAGCACTGTTTCTGCTGTGCACGATACCGGGACGTGATTATTAAGCTTTACAGCCACCAACTAAGTGATTCTGGTGCCACAACTGGTTTATCTAACCAAAACCTGGACTGCCACCTCTCATCACTGGAAACAAGCAGCTGAGCTGCTTGACGAGTGCCAAGGAAGGCCCTCCATTAGCCTCAGAAAGATGATGTCCCCGTCACCAGGGTTTCATTTGGTATTCATTGTAATAGCACTGATCCTAATGAATTCATTTGGTATTCATGTGGATGTCACATGTATTTCCAGAGATGTTCTGCTGTAATTTAGCATGGGTTAATGGACACCTCTATTAAAGTGTTATTGAAAGTTTGACATTCAAATAACCCAGCTTAAAATCAGACAAACCTAGATATTGAAGCTGAAGGGAGAATGGGGGAGGGAGTCCATGTAAGAGGCAAGACTGAAATGCCATCTCAAGACAGCAGCACTTCTCTGCCTGCTATGAAGGGAAAACTGCTCCGTCCACTTCATGTCCTCCTTACCATCTCCGATAACCCCTAAGTTGAGGGCTGAATCTCCACAGAGACTTTGTGATGGGACTGCTCTTTCAACCTCAGCCAGTTCTTCCTGTTGCCTCATATAACCAGATACGAACTGTGGTTTAGACCCAGAAAACAGATTTAAAGGATAGCAGGATTAGCCCAGAAAATGGGAGTTTGACACTAGTGTCTTGCAACCTTGATGCACTACTAGGCAGAGCAGGTTCCCTGTTCACTTTCAAGAAGGCCCCAACAATTTATGCCTGTCATGAAAAGTATCTTGAGATGACACAGAGCATGTCTGGGTTAATAACAGCCAGGTAGCATTTCTTTAGAATGGAATTAATTATCTTTTTTTCTTAACAACTTCTTCCACAGAACTGTTGGCAGTAAAGAAGCCAGCCCTTTCAGGTGGAGTCTCATGCCTGTTTTAAAGACTTTACAAACCTGGAACCTATAATGGGCTTATTTAGTATGTGACAGCAGCAGAATGTATAATAGCAGCCTTGTGGTGTAAAGGTTTTGCTCATATTCAGTTGGGATGACCTGAATAGATATTAACATTTTGACCAAAAGGAAATTCTGAACTGGTGAGTAATATGAGTAGCCGAAACATATGATAAAATCTCCGTACCACACTCCATCATTGCATTATAACCACACACACAACCCATATACAGCAACTGTGGCCTATGGAAGACACAGAGACACTCTATCACATACTTGGACAACATAATCATCATATAATCTGATATTTCACCAACCATGAAAGAAGATGTAAGTCACAGAATAAATTGATTTTACTCTGCATTGTAGTAACATCACTCAGTTCCACCCATGATAATGCAGCCTCTTCATTTCCATAATAGTTCAAGAAATACAAGAAAACTAAGGAAAATAGACCTCCTATGCAAAATACACCAGCCCCTAACAGAGTTAAGAGGCTTGGGGCACTACTTGTTGAAAAACCTTCTAACTTTTGAGACTACTTCCACTACACAACACTCACAACTTTGCAAGCTTCATCTCATCACAGATCTTATACACTAGTGCCTGCAGATTAAATTGTTGATTGCAGGAGAGCAAGTATCCATCGTGGCCATTTTCTTAAACTCTGCTTTGGGAACAAAAAACACACATGCTGCATCCTCCCGTTTTCTTTGTCAAGGCTGAAATTCAACTCTTCGCAGGGGTTTTCCATAACTGTACTTGTTAAATCACACTGCATTGCCCAAAATAGGGGTTAATTATGAATTAAGTGGAATATAACTTCATAAAGGCCCACTAAACAACCTTGTTATCTCTGTGTTGATATTTGCACAACTTTAAAAGCAGAAGCAATCGCTGCTTTGACCAGCTACCTGCTGAAGCTCTTGGGCACCAAGGGGACAAGAGTTGCTCGAGCGAGGAACACTCTTAGATCATACATCCATAACAAACTTCTGCAATATCTGCTAAAAAGGGCTTCTTTCCCTGAAGGTTGGCTGGCTGAAACCCTGCCAGGTGCCATCTCTTCCCAATTAATTCCTACCTTCATTACAGCTCAGTCTGGCTCTGCAGACATCGTGTGTGAAGCCTTCAGCCATATGAGAGGCACAGTAGGAAAGATCCCTGCGAGCACCTCACACCAGTTCTTCACCCTTTGTGCTGAATTTCCAGCCAAATTGAAGGTCTCAGTTCTTCCTGGCAAGGACTCTCCACGAGCTGAGTGCAGGATAACCAACAGGCCATGAAAGGATCCTGGAAACACAAAAAGAGAAATCAAAGTCAATAGGTTTGCTCTTAGATAAGAAGGAAGTTCCTCTCAGCAGGGTAGGAGTTTGTTGAATTGCAGACTACTTGCTCCATGGCCAACCCCACCCTGCCAAATTTACTTAGAGAAAATATAAGGACCGTCACAAACTTCATTATCTTCTACTCTAATTGAAAAGGATAGATTTCACATTAGGTAAGACCTTAGCATTTGGAAATTGAAAGCTAAATGCTTGGCATTTACTCCATTTCTGTTGGATCTTCTTCTATAAGAAGGAACTATAGAGCTTGATGCAGCAATAAATAACTTCCTTAAGTTTTATTGCAGTGCTATGAGCCATTAATGGATAATTTTGTATTGTTTTCAAGAGAGGGCTGCAGGATGAATCACAAAGTGGCCGTTGGGGCCATTACCATTTCCTTAAAAGCAGAAGCCCCTTACCCATTCCCTTTTAAACACCAGTCAGTTTTCTATGATCATTTCTCATCCTCCACCAAATTACACATGGATCCAGGCCTTGCCATCCAACAGCAATGGTCTCACAACACCCAGCCCTCCTAAAAGACTTTGTAGTTGGGTATTTTTTTGTTGGGAAGAATTTTAAAACAGTCAAGACTCCTGATCTGCAGCCCGTGGGGGAAAGGAAAGACCTTTCCCAGGTTCACCTGCCCTGGCCACACGCTGCTTGCGCCTACGTTTGCCCTTGAGATTCATGAGCAATGCAGAAGGTCCTTGAACCTAAATAAACTGGAATAAAAATTCTGAAATAAGCCTTGCCTATCAGATGGTTTTGGAAAGAGATTTTCAGGGGAGACCTTCTCTGGGAACAATCAATATGAGACAGAAGCTGTTTCGTGGTGTCGTTCAGGATCGCAGCCAAGACCTGGTGGGCTGCGGTTCCTCGCCCGCCTTTGCTCACCACGCTGCCCAATTTGGTGCCTCTCCTTATGTCTGTGACTCTGTCCTGTTAATCCTTAAGCATATTAACATTTCCATACTGCAGAGAACATATGGGCACACTGCAAATACTTCAATATGCAAAAAATGGGGATCATTACATTTATAGACCTAAGTAAACAGCCTCTTTTTATTAGCCTTTACCTCTAGATCATAAGAACTCTGTGGTATAATCAGATCTCTTTTTCAGCACAAATCTGAAGTGAAAAATACTCTTTTTTCCACAGGCCTCAATTCCCACACTTAAAATAATATGTCTAATTTCTAGTTACAAAAAATAAGTCAAGAAAGGGAAAAAGAATTTAAATTGTGCTAAAAAATTACTCTAAACTCTCAAAATCCAGTGAAATCAAAAAGTGCCAAGCGAAAGTGGAGACAACTGCAGTAAAGAGGAGTGGTGAGGCTTGTTACAAATACGTTGATTTTAGCTATAACACAAAAGATTTTTGCTCTTAAGACTTAACATGCACCTGGTTTCACCTAACCATGCAGTAGACTTGTCCAGGCAGAGAAGCAGCTGTAGAGGCACGGCGTACAGAGGAAACCATTTCTGCCAGACATGGTCAATTTGGCATTTTCTTGTCCTTTATATATTCAGCCCCGTGCACTAGGTGGACACAAAGAGCTTCTCAGACCTACCCACCAACAGCCTTCAACCCAAGTGCTCCTGGCATGGGAAGACCTGCCTCGTGCCACCCTCCTTGGCTTCTCCTTTCCAGCTGCCATGGCACAAACCAGTGACATTCAGTGTGCCATTACTGTCACTTTTCCATAATAAACAACATGGTTTCAACAAAACAGTGGCACTCCCATTAAGAGAAGGTTGGTCTGAAACAGATGAAAGTGGACTGTAAGCCCAGACCCAAACGACGATGTAGATAAATTCAGTTCCACCAGTCTTGGAACCTGCAGGATTTTATAGATCTCTGTTGAACTCTGTAGGATAGAAAGAGCTGTAACTTAGCATTAAAATTTGAATTAGCGTCTAAAATACAGTACCTGAGAACTTCGCAAGAGTACAGAATAAACAACAGAAAACGTCCAGCCTGAGTTCTTTTAAAGCATTTATCATTTATACATGCACTTTAACTAGGGGCTTTTATCTCAGCCTTCATTTTGTTTTATTCAAAAAGTCAAAATGAACTGAAAAATACCAGCAGATTTTCTAATTGAGCTATCCCTAACACACCACGTCACTCACTGCTGCGCAGTTACCTTGTGCAGCACATACAGTGAACATACAGTGAACATACAGTGAACATACAGCTACGCAAGCAGATCTATCGACACAAACACTTCTCCTGATCACTGCTCCTCGTTCATGTTGCATTTAGCAAAAATGCAAAAACAGCACAAGCAAAAGGCAGATGCAACCCCAAATCCATTGAAATGAAGTGACCTAGGACACGGAAGCCTGCGAGGAAACCCAGCAGGTCAGGACTAAGCTATCCCCAGCAGCAGCGTGCACCAGCAGAGGTAAATTCTTACCTCCTTCCTGACCCATTTTAATGCATTTTCTTACATTTGGAGAATATCAGATGCAAGGGCCAATTTAAAAAGGTGAGGTGGGATCACATAAACGCACTCAGCTGGGTGACCTCTCATAATGCACACGCTAGCCAGAAGGCAAGAGAGTCTCTCGAGCGAGGGAAAATCTGCCATGGTCAAGTTTCATTCTCTCTCATCAAGTGAAGGAGCAGAGCAGCCACTTCTCTCCCACCTCATCTGGAGGTAACTGCCCTCGGGGCAACCCTCATTTCTGCCTCTTTTATACTTATCAGAGATCCCATATCAGCTGCAGGCTCATCTTACAGGGCAAAGTTTAAAGCACAGTAGTCAACTGCATCGACTAACAACCCTCCCCACCCAAAAGGGTTCCAAGCCAGTAACGCAGTTTTTAAGTCCATGTGTGTGTATGTGCGTGTGTGTGTATGTGCGTGTGTGTGTGTATATATATTTATACATGCAATAAGATAATTCACAGTATAGAGGGAATGTGGTACAATACCTGGAAAAGGCCCTTACTTTCCAGAAATCAGCTGTACAGGATGCATTGTCACTTGGGCCACCTGCACTTTTCCACACACTTGCTCTACAGACTGTACCTTGTCACACAGCATAGAACAACTGAAGTGACCCACACGTCTCAGTTTAGCTCATTTTATGCAAGGAGGAAACCTGCTGAATTTATATCTGAATATTCAAACAGTTTGGAGGAGGTTGCCCGTCGCATGGCATAAAATGTACTTTTAACGGGACACCTTTTCCATGCCGCTCACTTTAAATCAAGACTCCTGCACGTTCACCTTGTTTGAGATCCCTGGAATTAAAAAATAACAACAACAAAAAAATGCATTCCTGCCTGTTTCTGCCTCACATGCAAAACAATTCATTATTTTTGGTTCCCTCTGGGCCACATCCGAAGTCCTTCAAATCAACAGGAGCTTTTCATTTATGGCCACGGGCTTCGGATCAAGCCTTTAATTATAATTGCATTGCCCCTTTAAGATGTAGGGCCCTCTCATTTCCCCTGCAGGTTTCTGCTGGCAACTCTCGGATCCTGCACAAGGCTCTCTTAACACCCGATTAAATATTAATCCCGAGGTGGGGGCCTCCCTCTTTTATGATCCTTTCCCTGGAAGCTCCTATTAGTAAATCACAGGCCAGCACAAGAGGAAATGTGGCCATTCCATTATCCTCAGTTCACGAAGGGGCATTAATTCTTAATAAACGGGCCTGATTAGAATAATACTTGAAGGATGCAAAATACGGGAGAGACAGGTTTACATCCGTGTCCCAGATTAAACACGGGTCCGGGGCTGGGAGGGGAGCTGGGGAGGGAAGGACGCGACCCCCAGCGCGCCAGGCTCGGGCTGCTGGGCCTCCTTTGCCACCAGCTATTTCCAAAGGGAAAAAAACTAAGCTTTTCCTTCCTGTTTTTATCAAAATGTGTCTTTTAATTTACCAGTTATAAGGTATTTGAACCATCTGATGCCTGACCATCATCCAGTTATACCAGACATAAATCCGAGTTTAATCAACATGAGAGGATTTAAATGTTTTCATTACTTTAGGCAGTGGCACTGCCTTGATTTTAGTTTCAACAATACACACAATCTGATACAAGCAGAGCTTCTTGTTCACCAGATATACTCAATGTGAAACCTGAAAAGCCGCCGAACAAACACTAAAAACACTTTTTTTTCATTTCAAGGGATGCAGAATGCTGAAAATGCCTGGAATTTAAATAATATTTTTTTTTCAAAATAAGTTTGTTAAAATTACACTGTGATTGTATCTATCATTTGTATTTGCAGCTGGAAAAACTAGTATATGTAGGATCATTTCCTGTTCAGATGGGTTTACCCAGTAGCTGTCTTTACAAAGTCAAAGTTGAAATGAAGGCAGTAAGGTAAGGCTTGGGACAAAATTATTCTTTAAAAACATAAATGACAAAATTTATTTGGTCAGCGTTTGAGCTCTGGTACTGCTCCCACTTCTGCTGCTTGAGTTTTTAGATACTCTGTTCTTACCAAGTTGAGATGTTTCAAGAGCTTTAGTCAGCCCTTAGCAGGTAGCACTAACCACACGGCTGTAACTTGCCCATTCGAGCCCCTCAGGACCCAGGAAGGAGATGCTGCTTCCTGGTATTTTATCGGAGCGGGTTCTGAAGCAGCTTCCTGGGCTGCAATCATGTTTTTTCTGCAAATTTCGCCATTTGCTTTCACACAGCTAATACACACAAAACGCCAGTCCAGAAGACCACAAAGCCTGGGCAATCAGCAAGATGAAAGGGGCAGAATTACTGCTAATCCTTTACTTCTTCCCCAAGGAGGGACTACCCATCCTTCAGAACCCCTGCTGACACAAAGAAAGAAGGAAAAACTCCAGGTAATAAGAGACCTAGTGCTTTGCAGTAGGGAAAAATGGGCTACTGTGAGCCAGACCTGAAAGCCAGTGAGGCTGGCAGAGCTTTCAGGGCATCTTGGCATTAATTCCAGCAGACTCTATACTGAAAATTTGAAAGCAATAGAGAGGTTTTGGTAACCCACGCTTCCTACAGAGGAATACCTCCATGGTGCATGTTATCCTAATGCACTTGATTCTGGGCAGTTTTGCCCCAAAGCAGCGGTCACAACTTTTATCCCACAGCTGCACGGAAAGAGCAGCAGCCTCGAACGAGTCAGGTCTCCAAGATGAAAACAGACTCTCCTGCACTCGAGCAGCGGGGCAGCCTGTTCATTATCTCAGCATCTATTCGAGGTCTCATAAATAGCACTGGAAGGATTCCAGAGAAATTGCAAATATGAGTAAACACAGATTTCTCTCCACCCCAAGAAGATAATTGTCCCATTGCCAGTGAGCCAAATGTGGAAGGCAGCTTATGAATACACCCGGTCATGGATCTGTGGAGAGCTGGTGCCCTCTTTTGTTGCCAGTTCTACCCAATAACCAATTAGGACTGTTTTATTGCTGCACCTGTGACACATTTCCAACTTCCCCATATGCTTTGCAAAAAATGTAATTAAGATCCCAGTTTGTTTTACCTGACAGGATAAGAACCTGCTAAACATTCAAGAGAAAAACACCACAAAAATATTTGCAAATTAGGTTCCAAGCCAGTAAGGCTCAAACCCAACAGAACACACCTGAGTCTTCTCCTTCATTTCAAAGCTTTGACTTAAGCCATCAAAAATCTCAGGTACCAACAGCCACGACTATGCATTTGTTAGACCCTCATGTGCCATACGTAGATGTACTTATAATATCTGATGCTTGGGAAGCCAAAAAAGAGCAATTGTGGAGGCGACGCTCCTTATACTTCATACAAAAACTCAAGCAAATTCTCAAGCTGAGCCTTGATATCTTCCAAAATAGCTCACACAAACAGCAAGAATTATTTGCTACAGGTTATACTTCTTGCAAACTTGCTTCCAATTAAGGTGCTCTTTTTGGGTCACTATCAAGTTGACTGGATTGTATTTTCCCCCGCTTAATTAAGTGGTGCACATTAATTACAGATCATGACTTGGCTAAGATATTTATCCTATTTGCTACTCATTATATCACATAACACCATTTCTGCTCCCCAAATAGGTGGCATTGTTTTTAATTAGAAAAATATCCAGATTTTTTAAGTGGGAAAAACAACTAAAACCTAACAGAAATGTCTAGACTAATTACCTTGCCCCTTTGGTACATGTGATTTCTTGCACTCATTGTCAAAATACAGTCACATTCTTAGAGAAACAGCAGCATCTTATCCATATACAGCACCAGCACACAGTAATATAACATAGACATGAAGGAAATAACGAATTGTCTTAGAAAAAGAACTAAGACTTCAGTAAATAAAGATAACTCCTCTTCCCCCTCAAATATTGAAATTAATTTAGTAGCTGAACAGACTGAAACTGTCTGCAAACCCTAATTACCCCTGTTTTTCAGAATTTGCAGAAATTAAGGTTCAGATTTTCATCTATCTTTCAAAAAAGTCAATTTTGGTTACCTCAAGTTCTAGTCAATCTTCTTCATGCTTCGTAAGTAACCCTTGATAAAACAAGCCCTTGGATTGCGGTACCCTAAACTACAAGTTATTTTCTATTTGTTTTGTCTACTCTAGCTGTTATTCTCTTTAT